>BLKR01016489.1:0-26267 GCA_011170035.1 Teleogryllus occipitalis | reverse complement strand
TTAATCCTTCTATCTCCAATTATTACACCGCCGTTCCCATTACCCGTTTCTCTCAATACTTGTCTACTATAGATGTTAAATAAGATAGAGTAAGCAGCTTTGTCTTACACCTTTGAGTTCACATACAGATTCCGAATTAGGTGGATTATATGTTCTGGAAATGCCATTTCTTGTAGAATAATCCAGTTTGCTCCATTGTATGCAGTCGAAGGCTTTATTGTGGTCTAAGAAACGCAATTATAATGCCTTATTGAATTCCTTATTCTTTTCCATAAGTTGTCTGACATTTAAAATATGTTCTCTTGTTCCTCTGCCTTCGACAAATCCAGATTGTTTTGACGGTATTTGGTTATTTACGTAGTATCTTAGCCTTGCATGGATAATATTCAATAAGGCTTTTGATGCATATAAGATGAGTGATATAGTTCAATACTTGCAACAGTTCTCTGTTCTACCTTTCTTATATAGTGAAGTAAAGGCTGATTGAGCCCATTCTCTTGGCGATATGCCTATGGACCACACTTGATTTCATAGCAACTTCTGATTCAATACACTTCCTAGCTGCCTTTGCATTGAGATTATTGCGAATCATTTTTTGTTACTTCATTCTTTGGTATACGAGCTAACACATTTATTAGCATGTCATAATTATTTTTCCTTAATCGGCAGTAGAGGTTGGGACGTAGACCTGCAAAAAAATTAATTTACATGGAACAATGTTCTCTACCTTCAATAAAATGGTGTATTCAACTTCAGTAAAGTAGGGAAAATATATTTACAGATATCTATAAGGTCATAATATCGTAGTTTCGAATGCATTCATAATGCGATATATTGGATAGCTCTTAGTTCTGGATGTTCAAATTTTTTTGTGAAATTATTCTGGCTTGTCAGTATGACGTGCTGTAAGTAATGCGAAAAGTATGTTTTACTAGTTACATTGAAAATATTTCTATGTAATTGATTTCATATTTTTTGCCCAATAAATAGCACGGAAGTCTGGGAAACAGGGGTTAACAGCAGCCTTTGAAGAAACAACATATTTACTACATTGTTGTGGTTTTAATTTAAGTACTTATTTACAATTCTGTATTCAATGGATTTGTATTAATGAATGGTTCCGTTGAACATAACTGTATACATTTTACATTTATTGACAAGACCTAATTGATTTTTACTTTCTCGTATATACAGTCATATACGTAGTATAGAAAAAGATATGTAATGCAGCAGAAAATCGATTTCGAAATTTCAACGCAAATACACGTCAGGCGTCCACCTGATACCGAACAATTGTTTGTTTTGTTTTTATTTTGTTTTTTTTTTTAACGTCCGTCCGACCGTCTGTGAACACTACTAGCGCCTAAACCATACGTAGGATTTTTTTTCCAAATTGAAGATTAACCCCTGTTCACCTGGCTCTAGTTGAAGAGATTTTGAAAAACATTCTTTAAAGTTTGGGAGTGCTTTACATGAAGCCCCGCGGACATTTTCAAAATTTTCTCAAAAATTGTTCCAAATTTTTCCTTAAATTTCTTTTAAGAATAAAGTACTATATACTTATAAATGTTGCATAGATTATATATTCATGGTTAACTCTGAATTTCGAAAATTGCAAAAGTTCGAATTATTTTCAGCGTCTTCTACAATTATAAATCTAAAGACATATTTTTTCCTTCGAATGAAATTTTTTTGTTCATAAATAGTTTTTTTATTAAGAACATGTAGATTTTTTGAAAATTTTAGTAGTTTTCGTGTATAGTGCATGCAATATTTGCAATTTTAAAAAATAACAAAACATGATTTTCTCAAAAACCGCTACAAATTTTTTCTTTACATTTTTGCTAGGGATAGCGCCAAATGTACCCCACACAATGACAAACGCCACATTGCTCTAATCTTTTGTTTTTTCAAAATTACAAAAAATTATTTGTTTAATTGTCTCCCACGTCGGTAGCATTTACATTAGAGGCAATTTCTTCACGTTATTGTACTTACGAGTACATATGCTTTAAATAATGTTATATAAAATTTCTTGAAAACTCTACAGTTTTCTGTTAAAATGAGCTCAAAATTCCTCATTTTCAGAAACACTCAAACGCCATTTTCTCAAAAATGGCCGCAAATTTTTTCTTCAAACTTATCCAACGGATACTGCTAATTGCACTGTTTTAATACGAACTTAAGTTCATTTTTGTGTATTCTTTTGTTTTTTCAAAAATTACACAAATATATTTTTTAAATATCTCTCACGCTGTTAATATGCACATATCCATCGATTTGCATTTGGGAGTGCTTCAATTAATTTTAATTGAAGTTTTTTGAAAATCCAATAGATACCTATGAAAAGGACCTTAAAATATCGCATTTACAATGTTGCTTAATCACTATTTTCTTAAAAACTGCTTCAAAATTTTCAATAAAAATTTTTTGGGACGAGGTTTTACTCTGCATTAAAATCTTGAAGCAATATTTCGGTTCTTCTATTACTATTGCCATTCTGTAGTACCTCTAGTTGTAACGTTTTATACGGGAGCTATGGAATTTTCTTGTTGATCAAGTTATCAAATTTTTCAGTTTGTCATGCACGTTTGTACTGCAGCTGTATTCAAAAAGTAAATAAAAAACGAACTCCAAATATTTAAGTCATAAAATATCTGAAAATTCTTTAATGTGGAACTTTTAGCCGTTGTTACGTCTTGATTTAAAGACATCTGAAACGGTATGATTGGAAGTATTAAATGGTGGTGCTACAGAATGGTACAGTCTTTCTATTAGTAAACTTTTCTAATTTGCATGGTGTGATCTGGCTTCATGGTCTTGCCCCATCCTCTTGTCAGCTGCCGAATATCGCCGCCCAAACCATTTTTTGTTGTTGAAATTTTCTCAATTTTTCGGTTTCCTAATAATGGAACCGAAATGTTACTTTAAGAATATTAGGGTATTGGAGCAGTTTTTGAGAAAATTTAGATAATGCTCGTGGGGCTCCATGTTAAGTATCTCCAAATTTTCAAGTTTTCCGTGGTTTCTCCGATCGACACCAGGCGAATGCCGGAGCAGTACCCTACCAAACGGGCCACGGACCGCGCGCGATCTGTTCTTCCTCTTCCTTGTCCTATCCTCTCCCCTTACCCACACACTTACACTAACATGCACTACACTACCACATATTCCGGGAGACCGGTCGGGAGCTTAGAGCTTGTCCCGACTGGGGCGGTGCCCCGTTGGTTGGAGAGTCCTGGTTGGGGGAAACCCCACTAGCCGACGGTAGGTCGGCGCCGGATCTCGCCATCCAGCGGGGGATCACCGCCATCTCCCGAAAAGAAAACATTCACAACACTAACGGGACTAATGACCGAAGCAGTTGACGCGCCTGGAAACACGAAGAAATCAATCAATCAAAAAATCTAAATTTTCAAGAATTTTTTTCAAAATCGCTGCGCCACGAGTCGAGCCGGATTGACCGGGAAATATCCATTTTTGAAAAAAACTTACGTATGATTTAGGCGCTCGTGGTGTCAACTGACGGACGGACAGATGTAAAAAAAAAAAAACGTTTTGGGTATCAGGGGACCTCGAAACGTGCATTTCCTTTGAAACTCGAAATCGAATTGCCGCAGCATTACACAACTTTATACCAGATAGTTGCTAGTGGTGCTACAGAATGGCACGAACGTTCATGAAGTAAAGTTTTCTAATTTTCATAATGTGGACTGACTTTACGGTCTTCCCCTATCCTCTTGCTAATTGCCATCTTTTGCCGCCCAAAATACATTTTTTTTTATTTTCTCAGTTTCCTAATAATAGAACCGAGATGTTGCTTAAAGAATATTGAAGAGTAAAACCTCGTCATAAATGGGAATTTTCCGGCAATTTTCATTGAAAAAATTGAAACACGTTTTAAGGAAGTAACCTTTCTTACTGTAAATGCGAAATTTCGAGATCTTTTTCGCAGAAAATTTTTGAGTTATCGAAAAACTTCATTTAAAGTTGTTTGATTTTAACTCGCAAATGCAATAGTGTTTACAAATCGCTTATAAAGTGCATATTAACGGCGTGAGAGATATTTAAAAAAAGTATATTTGTGTAATTTTTGAAAAAGAATTGAATATACCAAAATGAACTTCGCCATTTTTAACAGTGCAATTGGGAAAAAAACATTGGAAAAAAATGAAGAAAATATATGGAGAATTTTTTGTGAAAATTGAAGAATGCGGGTAAAAATAGTTTTAGTGGTTCGCAAGAAATTTAGTCATAAATATGTGACCAATTTTTAAACATTAATTATACTTTTTACTAAAATACCGTTTTCCTGGGTTATTTGAAGAAAAAAAAATATGCGAAAATTGTTTGAGTGCTTACAAGTGGCTATAAAGGAAAAGCTGTGCCTGAGTTGTATTTACCTCACACGGCGTCACGGCAAAAATCCTATGTACTGTGAGTTATATATAACATATGAAAGCCAGAGCAAGTTCACTAGCAATTCTGATGTCATTCCTGAATGAACGCGAAATATTTTCTTGAAAGCGAAAGAAAGGGATCATTTCTTAAATTAAAAGTTAATGCTTTAAATATTCGAAAAAACGCGGATAATATCTGAGGTGAGACAAGATATGAATGCCTCATTTGCAATGCCACTGACATATTCGTTACCTCTATGTATTTTGACTCTCCGTTTTAGTGAAACAGAGTTCGAGACAGCGGTGGGGTGCGCGGTTGGTGTCAAACAGAGAGATTCTACGAATCGAAATTACAAGTTCAAAAATATTTTGGGCATGAATCACCGAATCGTGGAATTTATAAGACTATAGTTTATGTTAAACCATATAAGACTGATACTTTTTACCGCAATGAAAATATGTTTCGATAAAACTATTTGATTAGGGCTTATTATCAATTCTTTTTACGTTTTCTCCCTGACCTGTAGTATAGAGAAGAAAAGTACTGTAGAAAGGATTCATCTCCACGATATGATCTCAAATTTTTAATCAATCTGATTCACTTGCGCCGGACCTACACACGACTATCAGGATGAAGATCTATTAGAGCTCTTCCAAAGATGGATAAGATTGGAGCAGGTGACGAGGAGATGTATTGTGTCCGAAAATAGGGTTGTCAGAATGGATGGGTAACTCAGAATTCCATCATATTAGAAGCTATTTAGATAAAACTTAATAAATACCTCAGGAGTACGATTTAGTTGTGCCGTTTCGGGGATAATTAAGGTATTTTTATGTATGACGGTCCTGTACATTAATCTGTGAGATTTTCAAAATTTTCTGAAAAAGGGGTATAATTGTTTTGCTCCGATTTAGGAAAGCTCATTTATACGATTTTTATTAAAATCTCTGAAATTTTAAACTTTCCAAAAGGAAAATAGTTTTTGAACCTGCCGTATACCTCTAACACAAAGCCTGAGATTTATTTTTCAATGCAATACATCCATCAATTGTCAATCTTTAATTGATGTCACTGTTTTTTTAAATGAATTTGATCAGCAAATAATACGAAAAGGAGGAAAAATTTCAGTATGTTGCGCGCATTTTCAATACTGAATTTATAAAGGGTATTTCATGTACCATCATTGAGGTAATAATACTCTATCAATAGAATTCATGTAATTGTAATTAGGCATTGTATTTCTAAAATAGTTGATTACTCATGTAACAAGTAAAAAAAATCATTTACGCAATTGACCCAAAGATTTGAAATATTGTTACAAGTTGCTGTGTGACAACGCAAGAAGACGCAACAGTAAGATTGCGAGAATCCCGAAGCGGCGTGGGGCCTGTCCCTAGAGATTCAACCGCCCCGTCACCCTGTCGCTAGCTCTCTTGCGTCTTGATAAACCAGTGATGCCAAGGTCGATCCTATGTGCGGAAGGCCGTCGCACGGGTAGCACGACGAAATAACCTTACATGCAGTTGATCTTCTCGCTGTCTTGGGAAAATTCTAGTGACCGGCTGCTCTGATCGGTAGTTTTCCGTGGTTTGTCTGATCAACACGAGGCGAATGCCGGAGCAGTACCCTAACAAACGGGCCACGGACCGCGCGCGATCTGTCCTTCCTCTTCCTTGTCCTATTCTCACCCATTACACACACACACACACGCACACACACTAACATGCACTACACTACCACACATGCCAGGAGACCGATCGGGAGCTTAGAGCTTGTCCCGGCTGGGGCGGTGCTACGCTAGTGGGAGATACCTGATTGGAGAAAAATCCCGGCATGTGTGGTAGTGTGGTGCATTTAAGTGTGTGAGAATAGAACCAAGAAGAGGAAGGAAAGATCGCACGCGGTCCGTGCCCCGTTTGCTGAAGGTACTGCTTCGGCATTCGCCTGGTGTTTATCTCAGAGAATCCACGGAAAACTACCGATCAGAACAGTCAGCCTCTAGTATTATCCCTCAGACAGTGGTTGAATTCGACCTAGATATTGTGACATACCAATATGTGTGGGACATTGTATTGCGTGACTTATATTGTAAACAGGGTGAATGGTAAGGATAGACATATGTAAATATGGCGGCCTAGCAACGGTAGACGATTTGTCAAGGTCAATAAACTTCATTGCTTTGAACCACGAGGCGCGGCTAGTTGATAAAGTAAACTGTTTGGGGATTGGCCGAGAAAGCAATGACAGTCTGGGGCGCGGCTAGTTGAATTTGTAAGTAATTTAGGGATTGGCTAGGCATGGAATGACAATGTATTTCGACGGAAGTGGGTCGAATTTTTTCTGACAAGAAACAGTAGAAAGTATGGACCGAGTTTTGAAGAGCTGAAAGAGGGGAATATGGATGCATTCCAACTTATGCCGTGGTTCTGTGCGGATCGTGTGTAGATAATTGATGTTGGGAGTTTGGGAATTGAGAACGTCTACTTGGGAACGTATGGTTGTCGGACTTTGAATATTGATGTAATGTGCGGAAATTGGAACTTGGAAATATTTCGAGTGCAGCAGCTAGAATTGTGAACTTAGGTGAATTTGCCGGCAACAGGACAGGGAGTATTTGAAGCAGATAATAGTTTGCTGAACTTTAATATTTTAAGTATACGCGTAAAAAGAACTGGGAACTTTTAAAAGGCAAATTAAGCGGGACTTACCAACTTATGAAGCGGTGAGGATCAGTGACTTGAGTACACTTGTGCCAGAACGGAGAAAAAGATGGTATTTGGACCTGGAGCCATCGAAACCGGAAAGAAATGAAAATGGTTCTACGCGGCGACATCGGCCAAGAGCGCGCGAAGACGGGTACTGCAGTATAAGGTTGGAAACTGGTCATGACCGAAAGTACGTTCGTATTGTTACCAATGGACATTGAATAAACTTACAAGTTTCTGTGAATAGAAAAGATTATTTTCATTTAGCTAATTCCAGCAAATGAGTAGCTAGAAATATATATTTGCTTTTCAGATTCCTTGGCCACTCTGTACTGATGGCAGATCGAATAATCGGCTATTAGTAGGCAATAGCGATTATTTCTTATAAGACCCATCGACCCAGTTAGCCGGATATTAATTTATTGGAAATAGCAGTTGAAGATTAATTTTAATAATTGAATTAACGTAATCTTTTCCTGGCGCCCATATTCTTATATAAATTTGGAACGGGTTACGTTGAATTAATATTTAATAATATTAGAAGGGCAGAGGATATATTATATTTAAAAATTAAATTAGTTTGTTTCAAATGACGCGCCAACTGGGGCTTAATTTGTTATAAATTGCGTAAATATATCAAAAACGATCAAGAGGAATCTGAAGCAAAGGATTGGCATGAAAATCAGTTGTTAGTTTAAGGAAAATTTTGCCAAACCATTTCATTGTGGTCAAGGTTGTAATAGTAATAATAGAGAAATTATATTTTAAAGTCTTGATAAAGAAATTACGATGGATACGAGAAGTAAGAAAGTACGTCCCGAAAACGTCCATGTAGATGACATGGCGGCTACTAATACAAATCCCGAAGGAGAAATTTCACGAGAATTAGTCGAGGTAGAACCGCAAGAAAAGGGAGTAATGGTAGTACCATTAGGCAATACGGACCCTAGTAATTTAATTATCAAGATGTTAGCAGAAATGAATACTAAATTAGAAGGAATAACTTTTGAAATGAAAGCAAAATTTGAAAATAATAATGTTAAATTAGAAGAAAGAACAGAAGAAGGAACAAAAAGAATCTTTCAACAAAATTAATTCTGAAGTTATCATTTTAAAGGAAAATGTTATAGCATTAGGACATTCTCAAGACCCACAATGCGAAAAATTGACGAACGTCGAATCACGCGTAGATCATCTAAACAGAATATCGCAGCAACATGGCGATAAAATAGAAAATTTAGAATTAAAAATGGTAGATTCGGATAACAAATTAGAACAGCAGATACAAGAGGGGTTGAGAAATATTAAAATTTTGCAAGGATCTGAGTCCGGGAAACAAATATCAGATATCAGAGGCAAAATATATCAATTAGGAAATGAAGTAATGACACGTACTCAGGGAAGCGTAATAACTTTGGCATCAGCTTTGCTTTACCAAGCCATTTAAAATTCCACGGAGATATTAAAGAGCAACCTTGGTCCTTTATTGCAAAGCTGGAAAGTTATTTTATGATCAATAATATCCCTAAAAGGATAAAGCTGCATATTGTCGAACAGGCGATGTCAGCGAAAGCACATCATTGGCTAATGTCATTAGTCCCGGAACCAGTAAATTATAAAGAGTGGAAAGAGAAATATTTAAAACGGTATTGGAATGAAAGTCATAAATTCGACTTAAAATATAAATTAATGAGCGAAAGATATAGAAAAGGTGGGGCGAAAACCATGTGCGATTTTGTGGCACGTAAAATTGGTGCATTGCTGCTTGCGAAGAAAGGGCGGATACAAATGAATTAATAAGAATTATTTTATTCGTCAGTTACCAGTCAGTATCCAGAATTTATTATGGAATTCTATGCCAGTAGATTCGGAAGATTTGATTGAACGGCTAAGTCGCTTCGATCAGACATTAAATGGAGAATATGATCGGGTTAATAATAATGGATACAGCAATGATATGAAAGTAGATAATAATGGAATGAGAAAATTAGTGAATAATTATAATCATCAAGGAAATTATGGTTTAGAAAGGAAGGATGAGAGGGGCAGAGGTGCGAAGATGGAAAATAAAAAGATAGGAAATAGCTATTCACGGAAATTCAAAGAGGATAAGAAACATGAGCACGTAGAAATAAATGTAATTGAACAGGAAAACTCCCAGCGTTCGAAATAAACAGGCGGGATATTTCGAACAGTAATACAGACGATGTGATGGTTATTACAGCATTAAATAATAATAATAATAATAATAATAATGACTTTATTTATGTGGCGAGATAGTAGTTATAGGTTAAATAGTATCGAAGTATCGGCAGAAGATTTATTAAGAGAAGATACAGACAAACGAGCGGAAAATTGCACGTGTTTGGTTTTGAAGGGGGTACTTCGGAATGTATCTGTAAATGTTTTGATTGACACGAGGGCAAGTGTTTGTGCGATATCAGAAAAATTATATGAACAAATAAAGAAAGAAGGGAATACAATCGAGGAACTACCTACTAGAAAATTAGATATTCGTACGGCTAACGGGAGGCGCATCGAACAAGAAGTCGGCAAATTTGGGTGGAGTTGGAAGTCCAAGGGGTGACAATACAGTTTCCGGCAATAATTATAAAGAATTTGATTCGTCCAATCATTTTGGGGATTGATGCCCTAAAGATGTGTGAAGTCAAGGTCGACGTAGGTAACAGGAGTATATTGTTACGAGGTGACACAGGGCAACAACATTGTCTGGGGATCAAAGACCAGGAGGGCGAAGACATATGCATTTGTGAGATTGCGGAACAAATTGAAGAAACCAGGGACCAGATTCACGTAGCGGCAGAGGGCGCAGTCGACGAAAATGGAGTAGATGCTAGCCAAGCAATTGAAAAGTTAGTTAGTAAATATAAGGATGTTTTTGGGAGTTCGAAGGATCCAGTAAAAGGATATCAATTTAAAACTGAATTGACCGACGATGAACCTTTTAATTTGAAGCAATACCCGATCCCCCATGTATTTAAAACAGAAGTACGTAATCAAATAAACACGATGCTTGAGGATGGTATCATAAAAAAATCTATGACACCGTATGTGAGCCCGATAGTTATAGTTCGCAAGAAAAATAACAAAATTAGATTCTGAATCGATGCCAGAAAACTTAATAGCAAGACCATCGCTCGTCATGAAAAGTCGCCAAAATTAGATGAAATGATGTGGAAAATAAAAGGAGCTAGGATATTCACCGGACTAGATTTTACTGCGTCATATTGGCAAATTGGATTACACCCAGGATCCAGAAAATTGGTTAGTTTTGCATTTGAAGGCAATACCTATAGTTTTCAGAGAATGGCTTTTGGTCTAAAGAATAGTGGCGCAGCTCTAATTAGTTATTTAGATTATGTAATTCCGGATGAACTTAAAGAAACAATTCTTATGTATGTCGATGACATTGTGTTATTTTCAAGCAATATGCACGAGCATTTGAGAAATTTGGAGCAACTATTTGAGATTTTTCGGACATATAATTTGAAACTAAATATTGGAAAATGTCAATTTGGGAGGAAGAACATAGAATTTATGGGGCACGTCATATCCGATCGAGGGATGTCAATACAAGATCGGAAAAGAAAATTAAGAATTTTTCAAGACCTCGGAATATAAGGGAGGTAAGAAAATTAATCGGGGTGTGTAATTATTATTCGCGATTTTGTAAAGGTTACTCGGAAATTATACACTCAATAATAGAATTGTTAAGGAAGGGGAAGAAATGGGTATGGGACGCAAGATGTCAAGAAGCGTTTGAGAAGTTGAAAGAACTTTTTGACAAGACGTTCATGATTAGTTACCCGGATTTTGATAAAAGGGTGTATTTACAAGTAGATAGTAGCGGATTTGCTATGGGAGCCGTACTATTTCAACTTGATCAAGAGAATAAACAGAATAATCGCCATAGAAAGCCGTTTGTTGACTCTTAGTGAACGACATTTTACCACTAGTGAAAGAGAAGCCTTAGGAATTGTTTCGGCAACACAAAAGTTAAGTGTAATATTAATTGGACAACCATTCACCGTCATTACCGACCATAAAGCTTTACTTTTTCTGATGAGGAGCCATTTAAATAACGACAGATTGTTAAGATGGTCATTATGGCTTCAACAATTCAATTTTGATATCCAATATTGTGAAGGTCGCGATAATGTTTTACCTGATTATTTGTCAAGAATCAGGATACAGGAAAAGGAATATAGTCCAGAACCAGAAGTAAACGCTATACAACTAGTAAAGATACAACCGAAATGGACAAAGAGGGATTAGCGAAAATTCAAAGGCAGAATCCTATGGGAAGACGAATAATTGAACATTTTTTAGCGGACAACAGGATGATCCGAAATTTTCGATGTGGAAGATGTACGGGGGGGGGTATTGTTACTTCGGATTAAGAATCGAGGAACACAGTATCAAATTTGGATACCAGAAACGCATAGGCGAGAACTCATTCAATCTACGCATCAACATTTCGGCCAATTCGGATGTAATAAAATTGAAATTATTCTCAGATCAAAATGTTATTGGAAGGGCATGGGGCGACAGATTCGCAAGCAAATTAGTGAGTGTGCTATTTGTCAGAAAACTAAACAACCTAATAAAAAGTATGAGGGAAGTAGAGAAGCAATAATACCCATGTCACCTAGGGAAATATACGCTGTGGATCTATACGGGCCGATGCCAAAATCTAAATTTGGAAATCAGTATCTATTTGTAATAATGGACATCTTTTCTAAAATTACGAAATTATATCCTATTAGAAAGGCGAATGCACAGAGTTGCTTTACGCAATGTCAATTTTTTTTTTTGAAGAATTTGGTGTACCTAAGAAAATTATTTGCGATTTATACACACAATTTACACGCAATGGGGGCAAGATATGGGAAGAATTGGTGTTCAAATATGTTATACTACGGTACGGAATCCTGGGATCACGTGGATGACATTTTTTTATTATTCGGATAATTTTCTTTTGCAGTCTAAATGTCTGGGCACTAAAGGAGCTTCCCCAGATTATTATGCCATATTAAATAGTAATATTATGCCTTATTATTTTTAAAGAATTCTAAAGATTTATTACACATCATTTAACATCATTACATAGTTACATTTAATTTTTTATATAATTAATGCATACAAATACAGAAATTACTTTGGAAATACAGAGAACCAACGAGCACAATCACATAAAACTAACAAGATAGTTTAAAGACGTATCGTACTATTGTTTTGCTCTATAAACGATATAATTGCTCCTCTCTTTTACGAGATAATAATTTTTTTAACTTCGTAGTTATGCAACCACGTACGACATTCAAATAGATAATGCGAGAGTAACGAGTACGAATATCTAATATATATTAAATAATTAAATGCACATTCAGTACTAGTTTATTACACTAAAGATATATTAATATTGTTTGCTTTGTTTTATGTAAACATTGTTAGAACTGCATCAGATTTATCGGCGCAAGCCTGATATTAAAATTCGAAAATACAGAGAATCAACGAGCACAATCTAATTAAACCAAGAACATAGTTTATAGATATTTGATACTAAATTTTTATTGTATACACGAATTAATTGCCCCTCCCATTGATTATATAAATAATTTTAAAAACTTTGTCTCTATGCAACCACGTACAACACTCGAATAGGAAATCGTGAGTACCAACTAGCACGAATATCTAAAATCTATTAAATACACATTCAATACTAGCTTGTTAGGCTAAAGATAAATTAATAAATGTTGCCGTGCCAACAATATATAAACATTGTTGAAATTGCATCATAATTATCCAACCAAGCAAGATATTCAAATTCGATAATAGATAATAGATTCGAACCAACGAGCACAATCAAATAAAACCAAAAATGTAGTTTATAGATATATAATACTAATTTTTTACTATACAGGGTGAGTCACGTAACTTTAGCACCTCCTGTAACTTTTGAACGGTTGAAGACATTGAAATGCAGTTTTCACGGAAGTGCATGAGAAAATAGGGTTAACTGATACGTGTATTTATTTCTATTTTATCACTTGTATTTTACGAGATATTTGAGGTAACTTTGTTTTTTCAAATCGAACTATACATATTTTTTCAGTCTATCATAAAGATATGCAACCACGGGTTACAAAAAGTTGCAAAAAGTGGTTGCAAAAAGACGAATCCAATGATATACATATTGTCATATGTTAGATAAGGATTTTTTTGAGAAATTTTGATTCTTTTGCGACCAGTTCTTAACGGATATTTTGAATGTAACCGACCGCCACAGAAGGTCACGTAGCGCTGCAGCAGCAAGCGCCCGCTCGGGGAAGGGAAGGGATCTTCGTATTTCTGTTATAGTCCTTCTATATTGATCCTGGAAAGTACCAATGGGAAACTTTTCTGCAAATTATTGTTTCTTTGATCATTGTATTTTATTTTGAATAATCATATTTACTTATTATTTCGAAATGAAATATATTGTAAATTTTCATTGTGTAAATAAAAAAAAGATGCAAAACATATCCCAAATATTCACAAAACTGTTGTTTTTTCCCTGAACTCTGCTTTCCATCTTTCCCCATTTCCAGATGTTTTTTTTTAAGGAATAGAAGGATTAAAAGTGAGGATTTATCGTAAGTATGTATTGTAATAAAATTGTTTATTACTTCAACTGCAGTTAATGGGGTTTTATATCACAGGATATTAATGGGATCTTGAAACAAAACATAAGAATAAATACAGACTAAGAATAAGATAAAGAATATTGCATATACTGAGCAAACAATAATAATACGCGTAGAATAATAACACAGGGATAGAAACATCCATTAAGATAATAATTAATCACTAAAATAAAAATATAGTCCCAAAATATAGTAAACAATAGTAAATAAAGGTAATTACTAGAGACGGACAAAACTGCATTCAGTTTCTCATATCTCGTCCGACCTGTGAATCATTCTCGCTGGCCGAAGAAGGGAGAAGGGTCGTGGAGGGGGTAGCACCCAGCCAAGGCCAAGGGAGTGCACTGGCGAAGGAGATTCTCTTTCTCTGCGGGAGGCAACGAGACAACGAGGTTCTCGTATCTCGTAGGGACAGAGTATTCTTCTAAGCAGTCCAAGCCGGCCGAAGCTCGGAAGACACTCATGATCAGAACTGCTTAGCGTAGAGCAATGATTTTTTCCTAATTAATTGATTTAAAATAAATACTCTCTAGCGTAATAATGAAACGTTTCCTTTTGCTTTCATAATATTGAAGTATTACATGTCGTCGTTCACAAGAAAAGTAATAAATAAATAAACAAACAAATAAATTAATTAATAAAAATAAAAGGAGATGGCTCACAGCAACAACTGTATTAAAGTGTATTCTTATTATTGTAAATGTTTTGTGTTACGGTGTTTACTTTTTGCATACTTTGTATGTAAATAAAAACCATACATAAGATTTATTTCACGTAAGATGTGACCCAGAGAGCTTGGCAATACCAACCTCCCGTAAACCACCCGCCATACAAACTACATTGACTTAGGGACTTTTGATTACCATTTAGGTTGGAGAAAGTAGGTGCCAACCCCAACGTAAATTCCCCACGTAATGGAAGTATAGCTGCCAGGGACTTTTTTTTGGCTGGAGACTGGCATGCATGCGAGCGAAATGAATTTGTGCCAACTTCAACGGTTTCAACCAGCAAAGCGTTGTGTGGAGATTGTGAGCTTATGCGAGTGAGCCGCATGCGTGCGCGAATTGTTTCCTAAGGGAAATCTTATTGTGTGCTGGGCTTGACATTTTTAGAAATGTCAGGTAATTCCAGAAATAACTCTCCAGTGAAGCAGAAGGGGAAGTGGATTTTATCGAGTGGTGAAAGGCAGGTCCTTCTTAATGTTTATAAGTACAAGAGCGAGAAAAATTCTCGTAAAGAAGTGAAACTTCCTGAGAGCAGTGTCATTGCAAAGGTAGCTGTAATTGTGGGGGTAAGCCATCAATGTCATAATAATTATTGACTTTTTATTGCATGCCTCAAGAACGTCTTCACAATGAACATGTGTGTGTGTGAATCATAATTATTTTATTGAAATATATTCATATATTACACGACGGAATAAAAGTGATATTCTTGTAAAATATGTAACTCAATATTTCAGATGTGCCTCAAATTATAAAACTCCTGCCCCCGTAAAGCAACCACCAAGTCAAGATGAAGAACAAATTTGGTTACGCTGTGCCCCAGAAAAGGTATAGCTAGAATGTACTCAATTATGGAATTGTGGTTATTGCAAGTTGTTACATTAATATTATTACATTACAGTCAATTGTTCCTGCCTGTGCTTCAGTTGTGTGTTTGGATCGAGTAGGGTTGCAAAAGTGAAAACAGTGAGTAAGCATTAAAGTGTTTGGAACAAAAGTGATATTCTTGTGAAATATGTAACTCAATATTTCAGATGTGCCTCAAATTATAAAACTCCTGCCCCCGTAAAGCAACCACCAAGTCAAGATTAAGAACAAATTTGGTTACACTGTGCCCCAGAAAAGGTATAGCTAGAATAAACTCGATTATGGAATTGTGGTTATTGCAGTGAGTGTGCATTAATAGTTTTAATGAGTGTGAGATCCTGAGTGAACTCCTGCCTTCTCAATTCAACTGAAGACACTAGTTAAGAGCACCATTTCATTAACATTAATTAACCCCAATGAATTAACAGTTAATCAATTTCCTTTACATTATCCGTGTAATACAATTAATCATTACTGCCAATGCCTCTGAGTTTGTGTTCTGTTTAAGTACGGATGCTAAATGATATAAATGAATACACTTGAAAGATTTAGCATGTGTGTGAAACATACATTACATTAATAAATGTTTCAGATATGCAATAATGGAGTTCAGAACATACATCATTTTATTTAGATGTTTT
Organism: Teleogryllus occipitalis; assembly: GCA_011170035.1. Lineage (NCBI taxonomy): Eukaryota > Metazoa > Arthropoda > Insecta > Orthoptera > Gryllidae > Teleogryllus > Teleogryllus occipitalis. Next base: position 10,221 of record BLKR01016489.1, on the reverse strand, counting down.
GTTCAAATGGTAATCAGTTGTTAAGTGAAATTAGTAAGTACTTATTTCATGATATTATTTGGCATGATATAGAGTAAAATTTAATGTTTACTACTGATGTGCTATATTACTTTTTGGTAATTAACATTTCATTTTAAGTTATTTTTCAATGATTTTCTATTTATGTTTGTAAATTTTATTGGTTTTGTAGGTTTTTTTTTTTTTTTTTTGGTTACATATTATATTGAATACTGTAATGTGAAGCAAAAATTCTTGGGCCAACTTTTCTTCTGGACAATTTCGTTTTTCATATTGAGATATACAAATTTCCTCTCTACTTTAATATCTCGCAAAGATCTTAGCGTCCGGCTTGCTGGGTCAATGGGTCACGATATATATAATCCTTATTACCTTTATAATGGATTATAGGATCCGCAGACTATACAGCGCTGCTGGGAATCTGAAATTAGAATGATTCTAATTCCTAGTTCATTACTGTTTGGATTGACTAAATGAAAGATCACTTTCTTTTCTAAAGAACAAAATTTAACAAAGTTTATTGTTACCTTTTTGCAACAATATAGTGAATTTAATACATGATTTTAATGTTAGGCCTTTGATCAAGATATCTTTGAATTTAGAATTTTATACCGCGGTTAACTTATCTATTCTTCGTTGATGTCCCTCGAAGACTTCTCAGTCGAAATATCTTGCGAGCTTGCCGTAGTCCAAAGTTCCAAGAAATCCTCTTCTGCTCCTATCCAAGATGGTGTCAAACTATCAAAATTATCAGTCCTGATTACGTCCTATGACATAGTCCCGAAACCTATAACTCGATTACCACTCCCGACGAAGTCCCAATTTATGCATCAATATTACTTTCACATGCAATATCTGCAATATTATTTGCTGTCCTTCAAATTTCACAATCTGATAACCCGACTCTGACTATCTGCACTACCTCGCTCCCTCTCACGACCTACGATCCGTTCAGACACGCGATGCCGGTCAGAATGAAATCTTCTTGCATGATTCACCCCTCGAAGCTTCGTATTAAACTACCTTCTTTTTTTTTCATAACATTTGACCGTCCTTCTCTCACCCAGCCAATCCATGCGTTCGTTATATTTTGGTGTAGCTGACCTTTCGATCGTCTAAACTTCTTAATGCATATTCCACCATATTGTCTTCAAATAAATGTTAGTTTATATTCATGTGACATATCGGTATGTCACAGCTTCCCCTCTCCAAGCGTCATTTGGTTTGCTACAACCTAACTAAATGACAAGACTAAAACTGAACACTTTCTTCTTGCTTCTTCACACTAAACGACATTAACACTTTACACTTTGCACTGCACTAGGTCTTGTTTCTTGCTGCCTTTAAACTATTTACATTTTCCTTTCGGAATGTGCCAACAATAACCATTTCACCAGGTATTCTAATAACCGTTTCTGCCTAATATTTGCTTCCCATTAACTTCATTGAATACACATACACATTAAATTAAACTCGCAACACATACTGACAAAATACACATAATAACAAAACAATAACAAAAGAAAAACTATTACTCCTAATATTTACAACTATTTACAAATCTCTGTCATGACCAGAATATTTAATCATGCGTGTCGTCCCTCATATACGGCTTCATGTTCCTGTAGTTATATGTTCCCATTTGTCGTCCGTTTTCATCATTCAAAATCGCGGCATTCTTGCTTAATACTTTACAAATTCGGTACGGACCTTTATACAACGGGAAAAATTTATAAAATAGCTTCTTATCCGCTGACGACACTTGAGGTACTCTAATTAACACTTCATCACCCTCCTTATACTCGCCTCGAAAGCATTGCTTCTGTTTTAGCTTTCTTTTGGCTGCTGCCTCCCTCAAATTGTCATAAATTATTCGCGTATCTCTCACATCATCTGGGATCCCACTTATTTCTGGTGGTATCCTAATCCTTCGAAACGGATCATTTTTTTCTTTCCTACCCATGTGGACCTCTATAGGCGTGCTTCGCGTGCTCCCATGCGGAACATTATTCAAAACGTAGTTCAATACTGGAACGGCCTCCATCCATCGGTTATGGCTTTCCGAAATGTAGACTCTAAATAAACGCGAAATCTCCTTCATAATTCTTTCGCTGGGGTTAGCTTGAGGATTCCGTACCGTCGTGTAACATATTTGGATACCAATTCTTCCCATGTCTTGTTCCCATTTTCCACTAGTAAATTGCGTCCCCAGATCACTAATAATTTTTTTAGGTATACCGAATTCTTCAAAAAATTTGTGGCATTGCGTAATGCAACTCTGTGCATTCGCCTTTCTAATGGGATATAATTTTGTGATTTTAGAAAAAACATCCATTATTACTAACAAATATTGATTCCCAAATTTGGATTTCGGCATTGGTCCATAAAGATCCACAGCGTATATTTCCTTAGTTGACGTAGGTATTATCGCTTTGCTGCTCCCCTCATACCTTTTATTGGGCTGTTTGGTTTTCTGACAGACGTCACACTTACTGATTTGCTTACGGATTTGTCGCCCCATGCCTTTCCAATAGCATTTTGATCTTAGTATTACTTCGATTTTGTTACATCCAAAGTGGCCGAAATGTTGATGCGTAGATAGAATCAGTTCTCGCCTATGCGCTTCTGGTATCCAAATTTGATACTGCGTCCCTCGTTTCCTAATCCGATGTAATAATACCCCCTCGTACATCTTCCACATTGAAAATTTCCGATCATCCTGCCGTCGGTCGTTATCTTCCGCCGAAAAATGCTCAATTATTTGCCTCCCCACAGGATCCTCTCTTTGAATTTTCGCTAATTCCTCCTTCGTCCATTTCGGTCGTATTTCCGTTAACTGGATAGCATTAATATCGGGTTCCACACTACCTTCCTTTTCCTTTATCCTGATTCTCGATAAATAATCGGGCAAAACGTTATCACGGCCTTCACAATATTGGATGTTAAAATCAAATTGTTGAAGCCATAGTGACCATCTCAACAATCTATCGTTATTCAAATGACTTCTCATTAAGAAAATTAGGGCCTTGTGGTCCGTAATGACGGTAAATGGTCGTCCAATTAATATAGCCCGTAATTTCTGCGTAGCCCACACAATTCCTAAAGCTTCCCGTTCACTGGTAGTAAAAAGTCGTTCGCCAAGGGTCAAAACACGACTTTCTAGGGCGATTATTCTCTGCTTATTCTTTTCGTCGTATTGGAACAACACAGCTCCCATGGCAAATCCACTACTATCCACTTGTAGATACATTCTTTTGTCGAAATCTGGATAACTGATCAAAAATGTCTTCTCAAATAGTTCTTTTAATTTTTTAAACGCCTCTTGACATTTTGTATCCCACGCCCATTTCCTCCCCTTCTTTAGCAATTCTATTATTGGGTGTATAATTTCTGAATAACCTTTGCAGAACCGGGAATAATAATTGCACACCCCAATCAATCTTCTAACTTCCCTTACATTCCGAGGTCGTGGAAAATTCTTAATCAATTCTTTCTTTTTATCTTGCATCGACATTCCTTGATCCGATATGACGTGCCCCATAAATTTTATATTCCTCCTCCCGAATTGGCATTTTCCAATATTTAATTTTAAATTATACTTCCGAAAGATTTCGAATAGTTTTTTCAACTTCTTTAAATGTTCAAACATATTGGTAGAGAATAACACAATATCGTCGACGTACATGAGAGTAGTTTCCTTTAGCTCATCCGGTATTACATCGTCCAAATAACTGATTAAAGCTGCGCCACTATTCTTTAATCCAAAGGCCATCCTCTGAAAACTATACGTATTGCCTTCAAATGAAAAACTGACAAATTTTTGCGATTCTGGGTGTAGTCCAATTTGCCAGTACGACGCAGTAAAATCCAGTCCCGTGAATATCCGAGCTCCTTTTACCTTCCACATCATTTCATCTAATTTCGGCGGTTTTTCATGACGAGCGATGGTCTTGCTATTGAGTTTCCTAGCATCCACACAAAATCTGATCTTATTGTCTTTCTTACGAACTATCACTATTGGGCTTACATACGGTGTCATCGATTTTTTATTATACCATCCTCAAGCATCGTGTTTATTTGTTTACGTACTTCGCTTTTATATACATGGGGGATTGGATATTGTTTCAGATTAAAAGGTTCCTCATCCATCAATTCAATTTTAAATTGATATCCCTTTACCGGCTCCCTTGAACTTCCAAAAATATCTTTATATTCATTGACTAACATTTCAATTGCTTCACTAGCATCTATTCCGTTTTCGTCGACCGCGCCCTCTGCTGCCGCGTGGATCTGGTCCCTGGTCTCTTCAATTTGTTCCGCAATATCGCAAATACACATATCTTCGCCCTCCTGGTCTTTGATCCTAAACAATGTTGTTGCCCTTTGTCACCTCGTAACAATATACTCCTGTTACCTATGTCGACCTTGGCGTCATACATTTTTAGGCCATCAATCCCCAAAATAATTGGACGAATCAAATTCTTCACTACAATTGCCGGAAACTGAATTGTCATCCCTTGGACTTCCACTTCCACCCAAATTTGCCGACTTCTCGTTTCGATGCGCCTTCCATTAGCTGTCCGAATATCCAAACTCCTAGTGGGTAGCTCCTCAATTTTATTTCCCTTTTTCTTTAACTGCTCATATAATTTTTCCGACACTGCACAAACATTAGCACCTGTGTCAATTAAAATGTCTACAGGTATATTCCGAAATATCCCCTTCAAAATTAAACACGTGCTATTCTCCGCCCGTTCGTCCGTATCTTCCCTTAATAAATCTTCCGCCGATACTTCAATGCTATTCAACTCCTTAAGAACCATCACGCCCTCATTATCATCGTTCGAAGTATCCCGCCCATTTACTTCGAACACTGGGAGTTTTCCTGTTCAATCGCATTAATTTCCACATGTTCCCGTTTATTGTCCTCTTTGAACCTCCGCGGATACCCGTTTCCTGTCTTTTTATTTTCCATTTTAGTACTATTTCCCCTGTCATCCTTTCTTTCTGAGCTATAATTTCCTTGGCGGTTGTAATTATTCATTGTTTTTCCCGTTCCATTGTTATTCTCGTTCCTGCTTTCATTATATTGATACCCGTTACTACGATCATAATCACTATTCAATGTCTGGTCGAATCGACTTAAACGTTCGACCAGATCCTCAGAATCAATAGGCATGGAGTTCCACAATAAATTTTGGATATTTACAGGCAACTGACGAATAATAATTCTAATTAATTCATTGCTATCCATTCTGTCTTCGCATGCCTTGAATGCTGCTATTTTACGTGTTGCGAAGTCACACATATTCTCGGCTCCACCCTTCTTATACCTTTCACTCATTAATTTGTATTTTAGATCAAACTTGTGGCTTTCGTTCCAATATCTTTTTAAGAATTTATCCTTCCATTCCTTATAATTAGTCGGTTCCGGTACTAAAGAGGTCAACCAATGATGTGCCTTGGACGACATGGCTTGTTCTACTATATGCAATTTTAATCTTTCGGGGATATTATTTATCATAAAATAATTCTCTAATTTTGAAATAAACGACCACGGTTGTTCTTTCATATCACCATGAAATTTTAGGTGGCTTGGTATTACAAGCGCCGATGCATTCATTGCTATATTTCCCTGCGAACGTATGAATTCGTTTTCTAACTGTTCAATCTTGTCCTTAATGTCCGACATGTATTTCCCAGATTCAGATTCTTGCACCATTTTAATGTTTCTAAGTCCCTCCTGTATTCGTTTTTCTAATTTACTATCCGAATTAACTAATTTAGATTCTATGTTTTCAATTTTTTCGCCATGTTGAAGCGACATTGCGTTTAAGTTATCTACACGCGATTCGACGATTGTCAACTTTTCGCATTGTTGGTCATGTAAATGTCCCAATGTCACAACGCTCTCCTGTAAATTATTAACTTTGGAATTAATTTTGTCGCCAGATTCTTTTAATTCCCTCTGCATTTGGTCGACTTGATTATTAAAAGACTCAATTTTACAATGAATAATATTGAATTCAGCCGATGTATCCACCCGTAATTGCACTATTTCCTCGTGTATTTCCTGACGAAAATTCTTCAATTCTAATGACATTTTCGATGTCATTCCTTCCAATTTAGCGTTATTTTTTTCTAATTTAGTATTAATATCTGAAGTAATTCCCTCTAATTTAGTATTCATATCTGAAGTAATTCCCTCTAATTTAGTATTCATATCTGAAGTAATTCCCTCTAATTTAGTATTCATATCTGAAGTAATTCCCTCTAATTTAGTATTATTATGCTCAAGTTTTGCGTTCATTTCTGCTAACATTTTAAGAATTAAATTATTAGGGTCCATATTTCCTAACGGTGCAGCCATTATTTCCTTTTCTTGTGGTTCAATCTCAATAATTTCACGCGAGATTTCTCCCTCGGGATTAGTATTAGCAGACGCCATATCATCTACATTAACATTCTCCATACGCAATTTTTTGCTCCTAGTATCCATTTTGAATTCTAATACAAATTAAAATCTCTCTGTTAAATTATTTTAAAATCACACCAATGAAATGGTCTTGGCTCTTTCTTATAATTAACAATTAATTTCAAATGTCAATCCATAAATTTCAGATTCCCTTTGGATCACTTTATTATAATTTATAAGACTAATTTTATCCGTGTCACCAATTGTTATAAATTATAACAAATTATGCATCACGTTGGCGCGCCATTTTGAGATATACAAATTTCCTCTCTACTTTAATATCTCGCAAAGATCTTAGCGTCCGGCTTGCTGGGTCAATGGGTCACGATATATATAATCCTTATTACCTTTATAATGGATTATAGAATCCGCAGACTATACAGCGCTGCTGGGAATCTGAAATTAGAATGATTCTAATTCCTAGTTCATTACTGTTTGGATTGACTAAATGAAAGATCACTTTCTTTTCTAAAGAACAAAATTTAACAAAGTTTATTGTTACCTTTTTGCAAACAATATAGTGAATTTAATACATGATTTTAATGTTAGGCCTTTGATCAAGATATCTTTGAATTTAGAATTTTATACCGCGGTTAACTTATCTATTCTTCGTTGATGTCCCTCGAAGACTTCTCAGTCGAAATATCTTGCGAGCTTGCCGTAGTCCAAAGTTCCAAGAAATCCTCTTCTGCTCCTATCCAAGATGGTGTCAAACTATCAAAATTATCAGTCCTGATTACGTCCTATGACATAGTCCCGAAACCTATAACTCGATTACCACTCCCGACGAAGTCCCAATTTATGCATCAATATTACTTTCACATGCAATATCTGCAATATTATTTGCTGTCCTTCAAATTTCACAATCTGATAACCCGACTCTGACTATCTGCACTACCTCGCTCCCTCTCACGACCCACGATCCGTTCAGACACGCGATGCCGGTCAGAATGAAATCTTCTTGCATGATTCACCCCTCGAAGCTTCGTATTAAACTACCTTCTTTTTTTTCATAACATTTGACCGTCCTTCTCTCACCCAGCCAATCCATGCGTTCGTTATATTTTGATGTAGCTGACCTTTCGATCGTCTAAACTTCTTAATGCATATTCCACCATATTGTCTTCAAATAAATGTTAGTTTATATTCATGTGACATATCGGTATGTCACAATATGTTACTGGAGTTTGAAGTAATATATAAGTTAAGTAGCAATTTTTTTTATTTAAATGTGATAATGTCCTTTTTTAATTTTTTTGTTTTTCATTGCAAGAACATAATTTCCTCGGAATAATTTTTGATCTTATAATAATAATAATAATAATAATAATAATAATAATAATAATAATAATAATAATAGTAATAATAACAATTCTAATAATAGTAATATCAGTTATAATAGTAACAATACTAATAATAAAATACTATTCATTCAGAAATGATTTAACGATATTAATGATGCCTAGTGCATTTAGCAAATTCAGGATGAAGGAAATAGAATTTTGGTTTGGCATTCTCCTTCTACATCAGTCCAACTGCAATTTAACACAGGCAGGATGGGATATGCCAGTTCTTTTTTCTTTGCTTCAACTTGAACAGTCAACATGAAACAGAGAATCAGTGGGATTAGAATTTTTATTTTTGTTTTTTAAGGGAGGTAGTGGTGTGATTTGTGTATTCCTTCACACTGTAGAATATGTTGTTAAGCAGGAAAGCTTTCAATTTACTTTTAAATCTATGTATTGTATTCATATCTTTAATATCATGGCTCAATTTGTTGTAAAGTGTAATGCCCTCTATTAGGGTACTTTTTTAATAAAGTGTAGTTTCAGAATGGGGAACATGTAGGTTATCCTTTTGTCGAGTGTTATAGTTGTGTACACCTGAATTTAGAGTGAAAGTGTCTTTGTTTTCCACGAGAATCTTCTTTGTGAAGACAACTATTTCAAATATGTACATGCATGGTAGTGGAAGAATCCTTAATTTTTTGAACAAGGGTTTGCAAGACTCCAGCTTATGAGTGCTAGTCATTGTTCGCAGTATTCTTTTTTGGATAATAAATGTACGAGTGCTATAACAATAACATGTCTGTTTATTGAATTTATCATGATTGGACAATAGATACTGCATTGATTGTTCTATGTTGCAGGGTTGCAGTGTCTACCGGATTTTTCATTTTATAAATATGGAATGTTTTATGTATATTATTTCACGTATTGTAAATGTTTCCATTATTTTGACTTATGTTTCTGTATGCATGCTAGAAATCGGCCCTCAGTCGTCATCCTGATCGGAAGGATGGGTATGCTATCAATATATGTAAAATTTTAAAGTAGTTTATTAATTTGTAAAGTCAGCCAAATTCCTTAATGTTGATTTTTAATGATAATATTTTTACAATCCAATTCAGGATTAATTCACTTTCTTATTCAATTTTTTTATATATATGGTAGCATACTAATTTGTTTTCCCTGGTTTTCCCTGATAGCTTAAGGTAAATGCCAGGATGTTTTGTAATGTTTGTAAGCCCAGGGGCATTAGGCTTTAAAATTGTTGTAAAAATTCAATGATTTTTGTGAAAATAAATTGCTGTGGACCATCGGTGTTCAAGAAATTTTAATGACTGCTCCTTGCAATTTGTCATTAAAATTGACCACCCATGGTGCATCAGTTTATTCTTTACTGAACCTTCGCATTATATCAAATCATATATTTGATCAATTCAATTTTCATGAAATTTCAAACATTGTCATTTTCATACAGTAGATTTGTTCATTCCTTAGATATGCTTTGATCGTGGTCATGTGTCGATATTACGTGCATAAAACTATAATTATACAAATATTTCTAGTTCAGTAAAGAATAGTTTTATTTCACTTCATTGTGTACTGTTGGAAAATTAAAATTATTTTGAGTCTTGTATTTCATTTCATCTCTATAAATCCCCTGTTTATACCTTTTTTTCCTATTGTATAATAAAATAACATATAACTATTTCATTTATTCTTCAGTTTCAATAAAATTTTATTAATTCTGAGAGTTCAAATATTTTTAAATTTATAAGTAATTTAATTAAAAGTATTATATTTAATATTATAATTAATTAATAAAAACAAATTTCATATATAAATTATAAATTAAATTATTTTACCATATGCCTGTTGCGATTTATAAGTCATAAAACAATATTAACAAATCATTTCAGCATATCTGGATTTTTGAAGGCCACTACGTACTACATTTAAACAAGTCGCGTCGGCGCTTTCGCGTTTTATTTCGATGAGGTTGGCAGTGCCGAAACTCCGCCATCTTGAATTTTTAGGGTCTTTTCTTACGTGGAAACACCTATACCCAACAACGCCTAAATTGGGGCATTTCGAGTTTACAGCACAGAACATTGTCTCAGAAACTCAGAATTTCTGAGTCAGAAACACCCAGACGCAAAAACGATCACAGGAGGACACCGTTACGTTTACGCACAAAGCACTTGAATAATTGCCGGGTGCGGCCTGTAGATTTCGCGCACAGCGCCTTTGCGCCCTTCGACGCCATTAGTATACTCTCTGTTCGACGCTATTGGCCCAACACGGGTCTAAGATGTCGGAATTCAAATTCAAATAAGAACAGGCCCCGGCCTATCTATTAGGACAGAGGACTGGCGTAAACGTAACGGTGTCCTGTGAACGTGTTTGCGTTTGTGCGTTACTGAGTTTCTGAGACGGTGCTCT
>BLKR01016488.1:0-26278 GCA_011170035.1 Teleogryllus occipitalis | reverse complement strand
GGACACTGGGTAGAGTTTTAGGCTCAAAAAATCGATTTTTGGTTTTTAGTTGCAAACGATTCGGAGTGAAATGCTGAATACACTAATATATATTTTGTTTACTTTTGGCGTGTTTAAATGCCCTAAAGCGACATTTAAATATGGCGCAACCAGGACCGCGCCCCCTTTGAGCACATTGCACTCGATTCGCAACTTCATATTATCGAAATGTCGCTTCTAGGGTTTTAATTTCTGTTTTTTCGCTTGTTGGTAGTTCTGTTGGTTGCCTGGGAACAAGTAACACTCGCTAGACGTCTGTGTACGCGTTTTGTTTACGAGTTACATGTGATTTTGTGTGGTTAGGTGCTTGTGTTTGTAGCTGAGTATTAGCGTGTTGTTAGTTTTTTGCCGTTTTCCGAAAGTTGATTTTTTTCTTATTCAGGAACCTATATCTCAGGAACTATTAGTCTTAACAACTTCATTCTTTTTTTTAAAATGCAGAGAATGAAATTTTCTTTCCAGTCAGTGAATATTTAACTTGCTTAAGTGATAACTATTATTTAAAAAAATAATAATACCCCATTTTTAGAGGTGTAAAGTTAATGTATAATTCAAAATGTTTTTATCAAAAAGTGTGAAGGTGTAGTTGTAAAATATTTCACTGAATGTATTAAACTATTAATATGGAACATTTTTGAATAAGGAGTAAAAGTTGCTAAAGTTGATAGTTTTTCAGCAAAAGGTACCTAAAAGTAGAGTTGCAAATTGTCTTTACGATTGTTGATTGCTAGTTATTTATTTCTAAAATATGATAGAGTTGATGCAGATTAATTTACTTTACACCATATTGTTCATAATCATTTGTTTTGCAATTGTACAAGTTTTCACTGCATTACATAAAATAGCTGAAGAGAAACAGCATGTTAAAAATGGTAAAATTTCAGGTGGAAATGCTTTGTAAACTCTACCCAGTACCCTTAAGCGCAAAGATAAATATTTCGTGGCACATTCTCCGGTGCACAACTTCCAACAGCCACTCACTTTATTACTAACTGCATTCAAATCTTTTTTCCTTTTCTTTCCCTCCTCTTAATTCTACCCTCCTTCTCTTTCTTGCTCCTTTTCTTACTTTTCTATACTTTTTCATTTCTCTTCGCCCTTGTATGAAGGTTAAACACAGAATTCAAATAAATCTAATCTAAAGCTGGAAATGATAGTGATAATGGATGGATGGTTACGGATGTGTTCGGTGAACGAAGACGGAGCAATAGCAGGGCTTACCTACGTTAAGCCCTTACCCTGGCCTCAGCCAGGCGATAACACGGCAACACTATAATCACAGTTATCTTACATCAGCATTAAAATGACTGCTGTTTAACAAAGAATTGTTTTAATTTTAATTTTGATTTATTTAGTCAAAATATGACAAAAATAACTCTGTGATGGATGGGGGAGAAGTACCACCTGCGCACGTATTGTTGAGTTCCATACCCCCTTTACCATGTTTTAATTCTAAATAGTTGAAATATGAATAAAAGTTTAAAAAATAAAGAAGGGAGATTCGCAACATTTTAGAAACTGGACTTTTTTCCCCCGAGTTATAAAATACTTATTTGCATCGGTAAAACGAACTGCGGATTTGATATTTTTGCATTGCTAACAAAACCGGCTGTACTCCTACCACTACAAGCAAAAGGAGAATTCAATAAAAACTTGGTATAGTGAAGCTCCATTTACGTTCAGAAGCAAAACAAGATGCTATCTCAGCATTAGCTCAATGGATCAGGGAAACTGGATAAAAAACAGATCGAGATGGGGGTCATTGTCTCAGATGCAATTTTAATTTGTGTCAACTTATTATGAACTAATCTGTTAGCCGCTAAAAATGTAGTATATTATGAAACCAATTAATGGATATTAATACACTCGTAAGAAGTTTACGACACTTAGTTGCTTACATGAATCTTTCGCCATTATTAACTACAACTACGATCGAGATTTTGTAATGACTCCATAGCCACGTACTATATAGTTGTAATACATTTCACACACCATTCATTGAAAAATGCTGAATTTGTGATGATGTATTTTCTTTAAAAGAATGAATTTCAAACAAGCATTTCGATTGTGTTTGAAACATAATATTTAAATGATAATAGACGATAGACTTGCAACCTTATTTTTGTGCTTTCGTAAAGCAATATAGTGGATGACTTTCAGTTGTGGATTTTAATTTACATACGCAATTATACTTGCTTGTATAATGAATACAAATATTGTAATGATTGAAATTCATTCACGTTTCTTTTGTAGTAAGAAAGGGTTACTGTTCATAACTATTGAAATAATTGCAGATTATCACCCGACTTCACTTTGGAATTTTTCAAACGAGGGCAGAAATTGCAATCAATACAGTGTCTATCTGTCAATCGCGTGTCTGTGATTTGCGAATTTTCACTTTTAAATTCTTTTTCAACTTTCTTACTGTATTGCTAAAAAGTGTCAGTCTGTGTGTCCGTCTCTACGTACCCATTTAAGTCAAGAACTACTTTCTCTATCAACGTGAAATTTAAACACTCATGAGACCGGGTTAGTTTGTGTTTTTCTGTGAATCCCCAACGGTTTCAAAGATTTTTTTGTTGATCTCCTCTGCCTAACACTGTATTGCTTGTTACATAAAAGTGAGTGCATATGTTCGTATGTGCTGCAAAAACTGGAGCGATTTCTCCCAAATTTGCCTCAAATGCTTTTGTATGTTGCAATTCAGAATTGTTACCCTAAAATGTTTTTTTCTACTCCCATTGCATAATGCTGTCATTTGATGACTGCAATCATTTGCATAATGATACTCATTACGATACAGATTTCATTATGATACAGGTTCTTGACCAATCGCAAAGAAGTTTACACACCAAGTATGGGCACCTAATTAATTATTAAGAATTCCAGTAAATAATTGAGAGTTCTAGTAAATGTTTTGTTCGATTGTGTATATTTAAATTTATTTAATATTTTGAAGCACTAATAGATCAAAAGTATTGGTCCCGTAATTTGAAAGAAAATAATTATTTGTGATTATTTTATCCTTTGCAGAGTGTTACAATGGCGGAACAGACTCCTTCTGAAGGGCAGGACAATTTGACCGCGGCGTTGGCCCGTTTGGATCTAGTGGAATCCAGAGTGACTCGTCTAGAAGAATCCGTGAGTAAAGCAGTCGGGACCCTCATGCCAAGAGTGGATTCCCTGCTGTCTGGAAGAACAGTAGTCTCACCCGAATCCGGATCTTCTGCGGGGATTTCTTCTACCTTTCCCACATCTATACTTAGTTTGGCAGAAAGAGGGGACGGAGTGAGCCTGTTGGAGTTACTAGCAGTTAAGCAAGTTGATTTCCAAAGTTCTACACAGCTTACGGAAAATGGAGATACTGCGCTCCATGTGGCTGCAAGTGGAGGACACTTGAAAGCAGTGATAGTTCTTGTGGGAGCCGTGGTGAAGGTCGATGCCAGTGGCCACCGGCTGCGCACGCCGCTGCACTGCGCCGCCGCCCACGGCCACCTGGCGGTCGCCCAGCGCCTCCTGTTAGTCGGGGCGCAGGTCGACGCCAAGGACGCGGACGGCGCCACGCCCCTAGGCCTCGCTGCGGGACAGGGCAAGAGGGACCTAGTGACGCTGCTTCTGCAGAAGGGGGCGAAACCAAAGAGCTAGTTTAAGAGAGAGTTTAGAGCTAGAGAAAGTTTAGAGCTAAATGCAGTGAATAGTGTAGTATGATAAAATCGCTGGTTTTGTTACATGAAACTCGAATTTTCTGATATTCCACAATCTATTTTTTTAATTACTCACGTCCATATTATTTAGACGGTTTTTAAAAAAAATGTATAACATTTGTGACTACAAGTGCTGCAATTACTTCGTATGAAGTTCCTCGAGTACTCAAAAGTTAAATATGAAAATGAGTAGATGTGCAGTGCACGAGCTTTCCCCTTAATCGTATCTCTTTCTTTAAGTTACATTTTCAAGTAAGGTCATGTACAATGTTTCGAAAATTTGAGTTCTTTTTGCGTAATTTTGGGTAAAAATACGGACGAGAAAGGTGCAGTTTTAGCACCACTAGTTAGCAACTGGGAAGAGGGCGAGAGCGAAAGCGAAAACCTCTCCCAGACACTAGAGAATGGGAAACTAGCACGAAAAAATTAGTCACATTCTAACATCACTTTTAAAAGGATTAATGTATTGGACATAGAATTTCAAAGCAATTATCTATGTTTATTTTATCTTTTGCAGAGTGATACGATGGCTCAACAGACGCATATTGAAGAACAGGCCAATTTGCCCGTGGCGTTTGCCCGTTTGAATGCAATGGAATCCAGAATGACTCGCCTAGAAGAATCTGTAAATAGAGCAATTAGCACCCTCATGCCAAAAGTGGATGCCTTGCTGTCTGGAAGGGCAGCAGTGACATCCGAAACCGGATCATCTCCTTTTATTTCTTCTGCCCTTCCCACGACTATACTTCATTTGGCAGAACAAGGGGACGGAGTGGGCCTGCTGGAGTTACTAGCTGTTCAGCAAGTTGATTTCCAAAGTTCTACACAGCTTACGGAAAATGGAGATACTGCGCTCCATGTGGCTGCAAGTGGAGGACACTTGAAAGCAGTGATAGTTCTTGTGGGAGCCGTGGTGAAGGTCGATGCCAGTGGCCACCGGCTGCGCACGCCGCTGCACTGCGCCGCCGCCCACGGCCACCTGGCGGTCGCCCAGCGCCTCCTGTTTTTTATAGTCGGGGCGCAGGCCGACGCCAAGGACGCGGACGGCGCCACGCAGCACCCTCTCCACACAGGCCTCGGTGCTACGTCATTTCCGGACTGACTACGTCACAACTAGTAGGTATATTGAAAATTTTCTGTAAGGGGCTTCGGGTATTCTTGCAAAACTGATTCTCCCTCTCAGTATCGTGGTGTTCGTTCGCGAAGCCGTGTTTTTGTGTGAAACAGAGTTTCGAAAATGTTTTTTTCGTGTTGTGTTCCAAATTGTAAGGGAAATTATCCAACGGGACCGAAAGTGCAAGTGTTTTCGCTCCCATGTGAAATTAAGAATGAAGAATTGAGAAGGAAATGGCTCAGCGCTGTGCCATGTGATTTCACACCTTCCAAATATTCAAAGGTAAGCATCTTTTAGTGTTATTAAACATATTATAGAATTATTATGTACATCCAAATATTTCTTTTTTCGTTATATTTATGATAGATGCACGTTTTATACACATTTTTCTCAACTACTAAAAGTGAGGTTAAGTGTATGGTTTGTTACAGGAATTAGTGTTGCGAAGTGAGAAACCGATTTGTATATTTTAGAAATGACCAAAATTGTAGTCAATAAATATGAATTTATAATACTTTTTTTTGTGCATTTAATATTTCCTCAAATGAAAATAGTTCTGTCGTGCGAGTAGCTCTATAGTAAAGAACTGAAATATTTTTACTCTTGCGACTTATAAATTTAGAATGTTTGTTTCATAGATAATGAAATGTTGTAGGTGGCTAATGTAAGATGTCCATATTAATATGGACAAGTGAATAAAGAGAGATCTTCATACACTATAGTAACTTCTTAACAAACATCTTCTTTATTGTTCATAGCATATGTGAAACATATTAAGAAACTAACAGAAGTAATCCTCATCCAAGAATTTATGTATAGATATACTGACCCTACTCTCTGCTTGTTTTATTTACAGGTGTGTGAACTGCACTTCACAGAAGGCGATATAATAAAGGTCGCTGAATGCTACGACGAGAAGACAGGCAAGAAATTGTCTGTGCCTCTTACTAGGCCACGTTAATGCAGTCATCTGTTGAATATGATTACTAAGTAGAACGTTATAGTTTTAGACAATGTCTCCTGCAATAAATTTCTATTTACAAAATAGTGTTTATTTGTATGTATCTAGTACAGTGTGTATATATAATAAAATATGTTAATTGCTTCAAAATGTAATGAATTTAACCACATGTTGTGTGGTAAGTAATATTTTTATTAAAACTTTTGATAAAAATGCTCTTTTTTTCCTTTTCAAATTTCCTGTTCCTGCTTGACATCTGAATTCTTCCCTCTATTAAGTTGTATCAAGCAAACTTAACGAATAGTCTACTCAAATTTTAATACTAGCCTTGCGTTTAATCTTAAATAAATAAAATCAAGATGCTTTATAGTACTTTCAATTTAGAGAAAGAAAATTAAATATTTTCACTGCATTTACATTTTTCAAACTTTATTAGCAATGTTTTTTAATGTATTTTGTTCTCACCAGACTAAAGGATTCAAATAATAAATTAAATATGTTACATATACATGTATTTATAAAAAGGACTTTAAAATGTGAGCTTTAATATTGTTGCCTTATTTTATTCAATATAACAATCGCGGTTGTACAAAGGAGCAGGATGAAAGAAAATATTTGATTTCATACAAAAGATCTTATAAATATTGTTAACTCATACTTTAATGAGTTCATAAATTTATTTAATTTTATTTAAGTGTTTCTCTTACTTTGTGAGAATATTTTAGTTTGAAATCAATTTTGTGATTATAATTAAATATTTTTGTCAATGAATTTTTCCTATTTGGATGATTAAAATTTTGTTTTGCATGTTTATTAACTTATAATTTTAATTTTCTTCCAGTTTGTCCTAAATAGGTCTAAGGACAAACTGTATGAATTCAAAGCCACAAACGACATTTTCTAGTTCCATTCTTCCAATTTTATCTTTTGTGTTAATTAAATGGTTTTGTTGGAAGGTATATTGTATATTAATTTTATATTATTGACAAAACAATATTTACTCATATTTGTAATGCCAAAAAATGTATTATAATAATAATAATTACAGTAGGGAAGATATTTTTCACATTTTATTTACAGTAATGCTTTGTTCATTAAATTTTCTGTGTATCAAATTAAAAAACAATCTCATGAAAAAAAGTTGACTAGTGAACCTTCTATTGGTGTGCAATCAACTTTATATATTTTATTATTAAATTTAAATGTTATATAATTTAAACTATGTCTAGAAGTAATCAGCATTTCTAATTTTGGAATTTATTTAATTCTTGAATTTTATTTAAGATATCCATGGCTTGTAAATAGGGAATGAGTGGAAACATGGCCATCATGTCTAGTGATGTAAGAATGTAGACATTTGTTTATTTCTTTAATATCATTAATAAATTCTAAATTTTTTCATGAGTATTTTTATAACTTTAATATTTACTTTTATAACTACGGTAATTATTAATATTGGGAATAGTAAATTTAAAACCCAGGCACGATTGTACGCCGTTCGGCGTGTGACCTTGCGTGTTCTCTTAGGTAAAACAGCGCTTGCCTTCTAGAGGTGACGTCACGACAGAGCGCCGAGGCCTTAGTGGAGAGGGTGCTGCGCCACGCCCCTAGGCCTCGCTGCGGGACAGGGCAAGAGGGACCTAGTGACGCTGCTTCTACAGAAGGGGGCGAAACCAAATGAAAAAGACGTTTCCGTGGCTGGAGAAAATGGTTTTTGGGATTTAGTGGAGTTGTTTCTGCAGAACGAAAAATCATTCGTAGATTCGTGTAATAAAGAGGGAGATCCTTTAATAGTGCTGGCTGCAAAGGCCAACCGGTGGGACATGGTGCAACTGCTGTTGGAGAAAGGAGCGTCAGCGACGAAGTGCAAAGACGATGAAGAGTGCGCGTTGGTGTGGGCGTCGCAGGCCGGCCGGGCAGACGCCGTGCGAGAGCTGCTGCGCCGCGAGGCCGCGTCCAAGGCATACCAGGTGGAATGTGCTCTTGAGAAGGCCAAGAGCGCCGCTGTGGTGTGGGCGATCATGGATGTATTGCCCCGCCACGCACAAGGAAGGTATGGGGGTTCAGGCCTCATACAAGCTGCGACCGAGGGTCGCGTGGATCCACTGGTAGCATTTCTGGAATCGGGGGTCGATGTTAACTCAAGAGATGACATTCACGGCACTGCCCTGCACTACGCATCAGGTGCAGGTCACATAGCATGCGTGAGGGAGCTGCTGCAACGGTGTGCAGATGTACATAGCAAGGACATTTTCGGAAACACACCACTCCATATAGCTTCTTCAATCGGCCGCGTGGAGTGCGTGCGCGCCCTGTTGGACGCCCGAGCGAGCACCACGGAGACGGATGGTGAGGAGAAGACTCCTCTTGATGTTGCTTTTTCGGACGATGTACGCGAGCTTTTAAATGGGGAGCAGTGACCGCTTAAACCGACCATTCAAATATTCGACATACGAATTCCCCGCCGCCGCCGCTGACGACACCAGTTTCTCCAGCAAGAGGGGTGTAGAGGAGGTGGGGGGGGGGTCTCCCTACCGTCCGTTGTGACGTCACGGGGCAGGAGGGAGGCGAGAGATTTTTGTCGTTGGTCAGACGTGGAGTGAGGTTATCTTGAGAAAAGAGGTATTTGTATTGTACATTTTGTTTATACATTATAGATTGTGATCAGTGCTTCTGTTGATAGAATGTACTGTGTTGGAAAGACACAGCTTCTGTTAAATTGAAACTATAAACATTCAATAGAGATGTTTAAAAGATGACAGAGTGCAAGAAGCTTATGCCAGTGCTGATGTAATAGTCACTACAATAGAGGCTATTGTTTATTTTTAATAAGCAGATGCTAAAACATTGAAACACCTACAAACCGAGTTGGCTTGTGCAATGGCACGTAGACCAGGTGATCTGCAACAAAGTGTGCGCAGCCTTCCTAATTTGAAAGCTCGGGGTAGGGTAGTCTTGTTGGACGAATCGTGGTGCATACCATTTTCTTCCGAAAAAACGTTATTACAGAATGTTATTATATTTATTATGTTACTTTAATGTATTGCAAATTATGCATTGATTAAAATTAAGATTGTTATGTTATGAGACATTCATATTTATGCTTCATCTTTGCTTGTATCATTCTCTTAAAGTGTACAAGACTAGATGATTTATCATGTACTGATCATGTAGAAGCTTTAGTATGATATAAGAGTCAGAATGTGTTACATTTCTACATTTATTTCAGCACAACATTTAAACACTTGTGATTTTAAGAATATGTTCATGTTGATCTCTGAAGTGATAACATGTATTTGTCATTTGTAGTTTATTTTCTAGTTTAAATGTCTTTGTGGTGTTGACACGGAGACTGAACAGTGTTCTGAAGAGACAGTCACTTGCTTCATTTTTTGTCCTCAAGGTGAGATGTACTTTAAGGGTCATTTAAGAGAAAAACAACCTGCAATGAATGCTGCACTTAAAAAAATAATAATTCAATTTGTGTTTTTAATGCTTAAGCCCCAGTTTGATAGTGCAATAAGGAGTGTGATAATATTGATTAAACATTACATCACTGACCTGTCATTCTTTACTTTTTGAAGTCTGATTAGTGCTAATGTTCAATTCTTGCTTTAGTCATAAGAAAACTAGTAAATGGATAAAATGATTGTCTCCAGAACAAAACAAAGTTTTGTTTATATTTGAGGAAAACGTTTTTTCTTGGGTATTTTTTTTTGATATTGTACAATGTTTGTTCTTTTTGTTATGGGTGTTTATGGAATGACATTCTGTATCTTGGTAAATGCTCAAGGTAACGTCCAATTATAAATGTTCTGTGACTACGACTTTGTGTTATTTTCTTACAAAAGCTTCAAAAGGGTGAGCCCCGAATCCATGAACATTTCACACCCAGCCTGAGTAGAGGTCACAACACATTTGCACAATAGAAGGCTCCATATTTTGATTTAGTGCTTCGGCCATGTGACAAATTCACGATTTACATTATAAATTGTCGTGTTCAACTCAGATACTCTCTTCATCGAACTAAAACAGCCGAAGAGACATGTGGTACATTAAAGAGGGACCTGAATGAGAACAAATCTGCAAGTGACTAAGATGTTCTAAATGATTAATGTATGTTTATGACGGTGCAATCGTTACTAGTAATTCACAATTTATTTAACCAGTTGTCGGTACAATAAGTAATCTTTTGACTAGATTGCACATTCCACAACTCACTGCTTGCTCTGTATACTCTATTAACAATAAAATTTAGGAATATTTTACTTGTACTTAATTTTTTAGAATACAAAATGAGCTACTATTACATCTAATCAGAGAATGTACAAACTTTAGAATATTAACTTTGAAACAATAGCGTTGCACCTAAACCAAAATGAAAAACTGAAAAACAGCACGTATAAACAAATAAAATAATGGACAAACGCCACTAAAAATTAATCATTAATTAAAATTCTACAATATAATTTATTATTTTTAACATTCAAGAATTGTATCAGAAATGGTATAATAAACAGTAGCCTATCATGAAATTGTAACCCATGTAGTATGAGGTGGTTCTTTGAGTAGCCATTGCCTAACAGTAGCGACTGCTTGTGGCGGTGTCTACAATGGCAGCATCTCGGGTAGGCAAAGTAGATAGTATCTGAGTGGTAGGTTAACAACTTAGGAAAAGTAAGTATTGTCTTCCTGTGGTGGCTCCATCGGGGTCGGCAAGGTATTCAGCAACTACTTATGATGGACTGTTATGAGCCTGCTTGGGACAATGCCGGCTTTAGTGGCTCCTTGGGGTAGTGTCCACAGTAGCAGCACTCCTGGCTAGGCAAGGTAGATGATGCCTATCAGTGGAACTCAACAACGTAAGTATAGTAGGCATTTTCTTCGCATGGTGACGCCTTGAGGTAGGCAAGGTATTCCGTAACTACTTGTGGTGGACTGTAGTGGTCTAATAGTAGCAGCTGCTTGGGACAGTGTCTACAGTGGCAGCATTGCTGGCAGAGAGTTGCTACCAATTGCGGCTCTTCAGATCTTGAATTCCTTCCAGCAGCGGCTGCTTGGGGTAGTGCTTACCAATGGGGATCCTTTTGGGTAGACAAGATAGGTGTGCCTACCAGTGGCGACTCCTTAGGTAGTACCTACCTGGGCTGCTGTAGGTGGTGTCTACTAGTGGCGGCTCCTCGGAGGCAAGATGGGCAAAAACCACCAGTAGCTGTTTCTCGGGTGGGTATAAAATATCATTAACCTTTTAGCTATGGAGTTTTTTCCCTTTAGCAGTCCTAGCGGTACGGAATTTTTTAAATAGACAAATATGCTTGACCCCTCAACGTATTTTTATCCACAGAGCGTGTTGAAGAGGGTCGACTCGGGCCAGTCTTGCGTAGGAAGGCTTCGGCGCCTCACGGGCAGTGGGCCGCAATGAGGCGATGTGTTTATATGACATAAAATAAGTATGCATGGAAAAACTGGGCCAGTTTATGCTAATGCATGGAAATATTACGCTTCAAATAATAATAATAATAACAATAACAATAACAACTCCACCTGGGGAGTACATGACCTTGACGTTGGGGGTGGAGCTTGTGTGCCCCTGTGACCTTGAGAGCTAAGCCGGCGGTAGCGTAGCTACTGGTAGGGTCTCCCTTGCCGGACAGGTCGAAGGAGAGGGGTCGGACAAAGAAGTACTCCAGAAGAGGACCTCAACAATACCAGAAAAGGATCCCCGCCCGGTGAAGGCGACTGCAAATGGCGTCTCACCCCAGATTACGGGAGGCTGAATCAACGGATGGAATCGCAATGTTTGTGAGGAGCATGGCCATAGGCCTCCGAGTCACCGGCTCAGAGAGGGTACAAGATAGAAACTGGGGTGGCACACCAGGCCAGTGACAAGAGTGGAGGCCCGAACCTAGGATTAGCCAACAAAGGAGGCTGCCTCCAGCAGTCATTGAAAATCTTGCAGGACCTAGTAATGCCGATTGGCGACAGGAGGGACACCTTGCTGGGTTTTGTGGGGGATGTCCCGAGGCCACCCTGAGTCGCAGAAACAGGTGACCGGAAATAGCTTGTGTCCAGTGCGATCTGCAATCAACGCTAATTCCATCTATAGTTGATTATTCACACTATGTTAATACTCGAGCAATATGGTTAGAACAAGAAAAGGAAAGACTTATAACGTGCCTTGCTCTACAGATGTCCCAACATTGCTCTCTGACCGAGCAAATAACACCGTGTTTGAATCTGGCCATTCTTCAGACGTAAGTCAAAGGAACCCAGATCAGGCTGAGGCTCGGAGTAATCGTATTAGGTGGACAGAAGACGAAATGAAGGAGGTGATCTGGTGCTTCTACTACGACAAAGCAAATGGCGCTAGCTCTGAGGCAGAGGTGTACAAAATATGGAGAGAACGAAACCCGAATTTAAGACCAAATTTTGATTCCAAGAAGCTTGCTTCACAAAGGAGGTATATTCTTCGCAGCGGAAAATTCTCCACAGAAAACCTTGGAGGAATTAGGAGTGACGCTGAACAATCTGATAGTTATAACGTGACACAGCAACAAGACACACCCGAAAAATTCATGTTTGGTGATCAATGTAAAGCCAAGTGTAGTTCCCCTAACAGTAACACGGATCTCATAGATCCTAAGGATGTAGATCATATGATGAAGACCGCTTTGCACCAAGAAATTGAAAAAGTTATGCAAACCCCAATGGAAATGAGACGGCCTCTGCGAAAGATTTTTGATGACAACAGAACGAAAAAAATTTTAGACAGTGTTAATCATGCCCTCAGTGAAGTGGTGAAAGAGAGAGAATCTCCACCAAATATTACAGAAATAAATAGCTTCTTTTATGCTGCTGGTTCGGTAGTTGCTGATATGGTCTTGGGCAAAATGAAAAATGTTCCGCCCACAGGAACAGTTAACAGGAACCCTAATACTCAGCCAGCGTGGATCAAGAGGATAGAACGACGCATTGCAATTACGCACCAAGAACTTTCGCTACTAAGTGAGGCGATGAAGAGCAACCGTCACACGCGAAAAGTGCGCAATAAAATTACAGCAATTGAAAGGAAACATAGAATAGAAGATGGAATCTCCAGAGAAATTGTAGTCGAGAAATTGAAAGAAAAAATACTACTCTATGCACAAAGAATCAAAAGATATAAGAAGCGTGTTGCCTTTCGATGTCAGAATCAACTCTTTGAAAGAAATGCCAAGGTATTCTATCGAAGTATAAATCATAAGGAACTCACTGAACCTCAGTTACCACCACTTGACGAGATTGAATCATTCTGGTCTGGTATATGGGAAGATCCCAAACACTTCAATAAGAACTCCATGTGGCTTCAAGAAGAATGTGACGCAGCTAGCAATATATCAATGGCATCTGAACTCATGGGTGAGATAACACAAGACGATTTGCAACAAGTCATCAGAGGCACTGCAAACTGGAAAGCTGCAGGGGTAGACAGAGTACAAAATTTTTGGATTAAGAAATTTACGTCCATGCACCCATACCTGAAAATGACAGTAAACAATATACTAAACAAGAATGAAGAGATGCCCGTATGGATGACACGTGGTATTACCTATCTCCTGCCAAAGAGAGGAGATGGAAAACTCCCTAAAAACTACAGACCAATAACCTGCCTTCCAACCGTGTATAAGATAATAACAGCAGTAATAGCTGGTAAAATATACAAACACCTACAACTAAATGATCTGCTACCTATTGAGCAGAAAGGATGCCGTAAGGGCTCGTATGGGTGCAAGGAGCTACTGCTGCTCAACAAGATAATCTTGAAGAATGCTAAACAGAGCAGGAGACATTTGAGCGTTGCGTGGATAGACTATCAAAAAGCCTATGACAGCGTCCCACATGACTGGATAGTCAGGGCCCTGGAATTACACAAAATACACCCGAAACTAATAGAGTTCTGCAAGTGCAGTAGGAAACAATGGAGTACTACGTTATTTCTGAAAAAAAAATGGGCAAAAACAACTACAATCAAGAGTTATACAGATAAAGAATGGTATATTCCAAGGGGACTCCCTGTCACCACTGCTATTCTGTATTTGTTTAATCCCATTGAGCAGGCAGCTTAATCACCCCTCTTTTGGCTATAAACTGGACAAAAGGGAAAAACCAATTAGTCACCTCTTTTACATGGACGATCTAAAACTCTTTGCCAAGAATGAGATAGCTCTATTTGAAATGTTAACTGTCGTAAAAGACTTCAGTAAAGACATCTGCATGCAGTTTGGCCTTGACAAATGTGCGAAAGCAAATATAGTTAGGGGTAAGCTTGCCAAGTCGGAAAATATTCAATTGGACGATGAAAACATAATAAAAGATCTTGAACCTGGAAGAACGTATAAATATCTTGGCATAGAGGAAAGTAGTGACATTTAGTAGAAGTTGCAGCAACTTGCTGAATGACACTGCACAAGGTAGATTATAAATCCCGAAGGCTTCGGACTCCCGTCACATAATGTAATACATTTCACATAATGTAATGAAGGAAAGAATATTAAAGGAATATTATAGGAGAGTAAGAATGATCCTGGAAACAGAACTTAGCGCTAAGAATAGAATTTCAGCAATAGGTTCGCTGGCAGTCCCTGTACTTGAATACAGCTTTGGTGTCATCGATTGGACTCAACCGGACATCTTGAGTATGGACCGAAAAACACGGAAACTTCTGATGATGTATGGAGCTTTGCATCCGAAAGCCGATATTGACAGACTGTATGTTGCACGCAGGGATGGTGGTCGCGGGCTAAGACAAGTGGAGTCTGCATACCGAAATGCAATTGTTGGAATGGCTAAGTATGTAACCCAGCAAGCAGACGATCCTTTGATGAAGCAAATTATTCTGATCGAAGCGAAGAACGAAGGCAGAGGTATTGTAAAACTTGTGAAGAAAATAGCATCAAAAGACCTGCAAGAGGTGGACCAAGCAAACACGGATTTACTGACAAAATTCAACACCAGAACCGAGTCTCAAAAACTACTGAAACAGGCTTGGAGAAACAAACCTCTGCATGGCCAATATTTAGCTCGTCTCGATAATGTGAACGTTAATGATGAGCTAACACATGCGTGGCTTAAGAGAGGTAAAATGAAAATTGAGTCGGAAGCATTCCTAATAGCAGCCCAAGATCAGGCACTACGAACACGCCATTATGAGGTCATATTGAAGACAATACAGGAAGACAGATGCCGACTGTGCGGAGAGAAGTCTGAAACTGTTGATCATATTGTTTCAGGATGTCCAATTCTGGCTAAACATGAATACCTGAAAAGACACAATAAAGTGTGCTCATGTCTTCACTGGCATATAAGTAAAGCTATGAATGTCCCAGAGATAAGCAATAAATGGTATAACCACACACCTAAACCAGTAACAACAGCTGGGCATAACACCATCTTGTATGATCAACAGATTCACACCGATCGCACTATAATGGCTAACAAACCAGATGTAGTGATACGCAGTACGGCGGAAAAAACATGTCTCCTCATTGATGTACCTATTCCATGTGATGGAAATGTAACAGCAAAGTCTGCTGAGAAATTTCTAAAGTATAAAGATCTTGCAATCGAGGTCAGTCGTATGTGGAATGTTAGAACAGAGATTGTGCCAGTAATAATAGGTGCTCTGGGCGCAATTCCTAAAGATCTTACGAAGCACTTGACTAAGATCCCAGGCTGCAGTAAGCACTATGAAATTCAGGATATCGTACTCTATGGTACGGCGCACATTTTGCGCAAGGTGTTGTAGAACCAAATAGATCACCGAATCTACACCTTAGGAAGCTGGGTGCAACCTGGTGTGGATTTTCGTTTACTGCCGGAACACAAGATCATTCACCGTGAGAAAGGACGATAATAATAATAATAATAATAATAATAATAATAATAATAATAATAATAATAATAATAATAATAATAAATACAGTGATTGAAACATTTAAGTAGGTACCTTTTTAATTTATTTTTTATTTTACCATTATGGATAAAGTAACGTAATCACGTGCTGCTGTTCAAACGAAAGAGTAAAAAATGTCTTTCTGGTAGCACTTAATTATTAGAAACGTTTATGAATGAAATTAAAATAATACTTTATTCAACAATTTTGAGCAAGTTAATTTCAGTGCAAGTCTTAATTCCGTTACTGATTGCAAACAGTCTTAAGTTTATTTATGGAAGTCAATAATGAAAATGTATCTATCATTTTTTTTTCGAATTTCTCTTTACTTTTTACCGTTACTCGTTTTCCAATATTTCCGAAACAAACGTGTCGTCAATAAAAGAAGTGAAGTTTGTAAAAGCATTTGAAAATATAATGCTTTCTTGTTTTCCTGCGGAAAAAAGATACTCATTTATATAAAAACTTCTCAAATCTGAAGAAAGTCTTTGGGATTTCACAAACAGCATGCGTGAAGCATTTACCCATTTTCCTTATTCTTTTCAGATTTCTTTTTTTTTAAATTTTTTAAAATTTTATTTTACATTGCAGACATTACAACGTTTAGCCGTGAGACTCTTCAGTTGATGGGCGAGCAACTTTGTTTCAGCAAAGCGTGAAGGGGATAATTTCGTGTTACCTCCCTGGTAATGATTATAACTTCAAAGTTATTGCGAGGAAATTTTGTTAGAGAGTAATGATAGGGTTTGGAAAGGAGATACTATGGGACGGACAGGTAAATGCAAGAAATGTTCTTACCTTATCTAATGTCAGAGAGATATTGAAGAAAAATGTAGAATGGAAGTCTGTTTCTTAGGAGGGAGAGTGGGGGTTGATCGGTTCCTATTTCGTAGGTGACTGCACCTTGCACATGACTTAGATTATTGAAGAAATTATGTGCCAGCTTCGTAATAAAGGAAGTAATTGGTTCTATTGCAATATCGTTGTGAAGGGTCTTGTTGCTGACAAACCAGGGGGCGTTTACTGTTATTCTTAGCATTTTGTTTTGGAAGATTTGTAATTTCTTTAATGTGGATGGAGCAGCTGAAATCCAAACAGGGCATGCGTAAGTTAATATCGGGCGAAGAATTGATTTGTAAATGGTTAAAGCAGAATGAATTTTTAAAGAAGAGTTACGGTTGAGAATGGGACGTAACCTTCTATTGACTTCGTTTACTTTGGACGAGATGTTCAGATTTCTTCTCCGTCTTCTTAGATTTCTTCTTCTGCGTTAGGGCGCCATTCCAAGGCGAGCGTAATCTTTCATTATCCTCGTAATTTGCCACGAAGCCACGGCCCGGTGTAAACGCGCAGAATGCCACAGCGCCGTTCCCGGACCCTTCTCAATTAGCGTAGGAGCTCTAATACGTGGAAATCGCCGGCACTCAGTATGTCATCCGCAGGAAGCGAGAGAAAAGCTCTGTCACATGATTCTAGAGGTCAGGCGGGATACATCCCATTCGTACCGCTGAGCTGAAAATTTCCGGGAAAACTGTTTCCCGTTCATTCATTAAAATTCAAGCAAGCGTGTTAAAATAGATTAAATGTAACCCTCTCATTCACAGTGTCCTCATGTGGACGGCTACGTGATTCATAATTGGCGCCAAGTAACTCGTGTTACAATCGATAAGTAGTTATCAATACTTTCGTTGTAATCTATAGTATCGACTTTTCCGTTAGGGGAATGCTTTAGTGTGAATTGTGAAGGCGCGCGTGTATGTTGAACACTAACGAACGTCGAACTAAATACTCATAAAAATGGATTTTCCTTTTGAAATTGTTTCAGGTAATTTTGTACATTATGTTTAAACAACATAGAACTAATATATATTATTTACGCCTATTTTTTTATGATATTGTGGTATTTATTGAAACATTGATAGCCGTCCTCAAGCGAAGACAGTATGCTTGAATTAAGACTTCGCGGTAGCCACTTTATTATGATTGTTATTTTTCATTATTGTTTTCTGCACTGAATGTGGAGCATCTGGAGATGTTCTAAGACCATGTCAGGACACGCAAGGATTGAATGTGAAAGTACATGCAAACGATCACTTTAGCAGTAAATCCCTTGCAATTAAACTAAAAGAAATGTCTATATGGTAAGAAGACCTGCCAAGAAAAATTCGTATGAGAGAAGCTTCCCTCTAACTCAAAAACGTGAAAGCTCTGAAGAAAGAAGGAAGTGGATACATGTCAGTGGCAATTTCTTCTGAAAACATTACTGTGTACTGCTAGATAAACAATTCTGCCGTACAGACTATCTCCTCCTACACTGACCTACACTAAATACGAGTATCACCAGCAAAGCACGAAGATGTTCTCGAAAGGAGACGTATATTGAATTAGACAGGCCTTGTGGTGTCACAATTTACAGCAAGCATACGGGGGGAGTTGGCCTCATGTAATGTGTGGGAATGTTGTCCGCAATTCTCGGTGGTACATGAGAATTTTTATTACATGATCAATGTAACTATTATGAACGCATGGACATTTTTTGGAAAATAAGAAACAAAGAAAAGACGGACCTCCTAGAATTCAAAAGTATGGTGGCCATGGGTTTGATATATAGTAGTCAGGCTGATGGTACAAAGAAAGGTCGACCATCAAGGAGCCCATTACCAACTCAAGTAAAAAGAGAAACTCACAACGTAGCATCATAAAGGCGTGAAGATCACATTGATCCCTACCCTGAAAAATTTGTTTTGAAAAATGCAAGTAGACGCAGAGCAAGTACATGTGCCAGCAAAACACTGTATATTTGTAAACAGACCTACGTTGCTTTGTGTCCAGAGTGTTTTGAAATTTTTCAGTTAGAAGAAAAGGTTTGAAAGTACAAAATTTATTTGATTTCAGGTTGCAAATTACATCGTAAAATACACGTCCTCACATGAGAACACTATGTACGTATTTAGACTGGTATATTGTTATTAGCCTCAGTTAATTCGTGCATGGTGTCCCCATATGAGGACGCCGATTTTTTATCAAGAGCAACAATTATTCGGGCAATCTAACGCTGCAATATGATAAAGAAGGGCATTTTTTTAAAAAAGTGTCACTTAAAAAAATGTGTGAATGGAAATTTAAAAATCATACATGAGAGGATTAAGAATTTTTTCTAGTAAATTCAGAAATTCAAAATCATCTCGATGTGTTGCAGTGTTTTTGAGCACGGTACGGCCTGTTATCACGCATGGTTCCACCCCATTCCCCGTTTCATAGCAGACAGGCGAACTTCCGCGATCAACAATACGGACCGCTAGCGGTAGCTCAGTACATCAACTGATGTCACTGCAGCGCCTCTAACCGGGAGGTCCTAGGTTCGAGTCCTGACGGCGGCAGGATTTTCGACACTAGCTTTTCAGCTAGGTCGAATTCAGCTGCTGTCTGGAGAAGAATTCTAGCGACCGGCTGTTCTGATCGGTAGTTTTCCGTGGTTTCTCCGATCAACACCAGGCGAACGCCGGAGCAGTACCCTACCAAACGGGCCAAGGACCGCGCGTGATCTGTTCTTCCTCTTCCTTGTCCTATCCTCTCCCCTTACACACACACTTACACTAACATGCACTACACTACCACATATTCCAGGAGACCGGTCGGGAGCTTAGAGCTTCTCCCGACTGGGGCGGTGCCCCGTTGGTGGGAGAGTCCTGGTTTGGGGGAAACCCCACTAGCCGACGGTAGGTCGGCGCCGGATCTCGCCATCCAGGGGGGAAGATCACCGCCATCTCCCGAAAAAAAACACGCACTACACAAACGGGACTCATGACCAGAGCAGTTGACGCGCCCGGAAACACGAAAAAAAACAAACCAAACCAAACAATACGGGGTCACGTGTGGATCGCCCGAGTAATGAAAATATAGCCCATAACCATATTAAAGGTTTTAGCTGATATTGCAGGTTGGACACGACTGATTTACATCGTCAAGTCTGATAGGCGTTGGCTCACGGAGACGCTAATGGTGGACACTGTGTAACATAAGGCGTCCAGATTTTTATGCATAAGAGTATATTGCGGAAGCGTGTGTATGAATGTCAAGATACCAAAACTAGTCCTCAGAAGAAGGTAACAATTATGTTGACAACATTGTAAAGGATATAAAAACATTGTCTCCTTGATACGAATTCCAACATGTTCATGTGAAAATCAAAATAACATAGCACTATTCATACTTTTGGGATTATTTAACTTTTTTCAAATATCAAGTTCATTTCTAACTGCAAAATTCTTCTCAACTCGCGTATATATTGAAATTACATTTCATCGCTTGTTGCAATATTGACATTTGAATTTGATACTTCTCCTCCCTCCAGTATCTTGTAATACTAAACAGTTTATCACAATCAGCATTGGCTCCAGATAAAAGTATGAATTTTTATCACTTTTAAATCGGTGTCTGCCTTCTGTAAATCTTGATACACAGTTCGTCTACGAATGAATGCTTTTCTTTTCTGCCATTTGTCACGGTGGCTTCCAACACATTTTGAAACTCTATAATACGTTATGATAATGCCATTCTAATAAATCTTATAAACTTCCGTTCAAGCAAAAATTACACAAAACCTACATATTTTTTTAAATTGTACATGAATGTATTTAAAGATATTTTTAGAATAGATTTCATTTCGATAAAACTAATGTCATCAATATATTAATATTGCAATTAAGTTTTTTACTATTTTCGATAATACAGAGTTTACTGAAAATGGGTACTGCGCCTTTTTATAAGCATCCTATTCCAGAAAAAATTAAAGAAATTAGTCGTGGAACAATGGTACAGACTTTCCCGCTCTAGTTTACCCGCTCTAGAATACGAGGGATGTTGATGTAATATATGTTTTACCTGTTGATCCAAGAGCCAGCACACCCAATGAATTGTGTAGATGAATGTATGTTGTAATCAAATATATGCTTTCCTGTTCTTATTAATCATCAGGATTATTGTATGTTTGACATTATTCCCATTACGAAACCAATTCTTTTTAGTTAAAGAACATATTGGAAAATAAGTGAACTCTGCCAAAACGCCAGCCTGCTCAAATGTTCAATTCAAAGGTATACGCGATAGCCACTAAAAAAATTCTGAATTTAATTTTGTATTCATTGCGATGGTTAGAACCATGGCATCATTACATCATGTCTAGTACTATAACGTATTAAGCGCTTTGGTTAAGTTAGTAACGTTGCTTGATTGTTTTAAGCGCTTTATTTTTGTCTCAGAAAAAAAGAAGAATTATGCTAAATGCAGTAAACGATTTGCACTCTTTTAGCTTTGTACAAGAACTTCCTACGCATAACCTTATGCTATTCTGAAGCTCATGAAAGCATGCGTGCACTAACCATACTTTAACGTACGGATGTCGATAGGTGAATCAATCGATGTCTTCCACTCGATGTACGCGTGGCAGTGACAGTGAGAGCGCCATGAGCGACTCGGATGAGGCGTCGGGGACGGAGTCGTTGGAGGCGGGCGAGGATGGCGGGGACGGCGAGGACGGCTGCCTCAGCAAGGTGCCCTCCGACGTGATAGGGAAGGAGATGGAGCTTGAGGACGACGCGGACGAGGGCAGACTGGAGTACGAGGTCAGAGTGCGTTCAGAAACTTCAACCCTATGCGCTGCCTATGAGGACCGCATTTGAACTGTTCATTTCAGAAACGATGTGCGAGTCGTTTGGTATTTTGGTTATTAGAGCAGTCACATTCTAAACGGAGAAGTTCCACGTGGAATCGGCCGAAAAAAGCATGACCCCTTCCCATTGGTCAAAATTTTTTTGACTTGTTCAATGTGATGTAAAAAAGCTAGAAGCTTCATATTTAATGCATATTTCAATTCTTATTCAATACTTCAATTTTAATGCATATTTATATATATGTATATATATATATATATATACATATATATATATATATATATATATATCCAAAATTTATAAAATTTATGATCATTTGAGACTAACTTCAGAAGAAATGGAAATCTCACGTGAAAATCCATTCAAAAAAAAAATTCTCCTATTAGTTAATCGTTCCGAGAAAAAATCTTTTGCATTGAGCCTCATATCATTTGCATTTTATACCACTGTTTTTACTCCCGAATTAAAATGTACAGTTTTTTTGAAGCCTAAATTCCCAAAATTGGAAATCTTTGATTTTCGAATTTATTGACCCAAAATATTATACAAACTATAAATGTTCACGCAAAAGAGAATTCGCGTGTAAAACGAAATTTCAAGTTGTGGGTGTTTAAAGTCCAAATGTTTTTTCAAATAATCCATTTTTAAATAGTGTACATATTTTTCACAAAATGTAAGAATCTACTTTTCTAGATCAAAATTTATTGATTATTAGTTGATATAACAATATTGATAATTATGAATTATGTAAATGCTACCTTAATCTGAATATGTTAATGTTTGTAAATTAAAAATTAATGTTAATCTATATATTTCCATCACAGTTAACGTTGCGAAATTTCAGATTGCGATCAAAGCATTTATTTGATATAATATTTTATAGGTTTCTCTTAGAAATCATGTAAGCACATTAGGTACAAGAAAATTAATACAAAAGTAAGTGAAACTAATGGATCTATTTTCTCGATAATATAGATGGACGCTTTATCTAACCTTACCCATGTGTTTAACGGTAACACGTATTCTTGAAAGCGGATTTGAATGAATGACAGATGTAAACAAAAAATTACTGCAAGGCTGGATGACTTAAAGCAGGCATGTCGAGGAGAAACATTTTTTATATTAGAATGGATTTTCACGAGAGGTTTCCATTTTGCTGAAGTTCATCCAAATGGAGAGAAATTTTACTAAATTTGGATATAAATAAAAACAAGATCTACATTAGTTTGCCAAAGTTTCGGAATATTTAATTCCTTCTTCAGGGCTAACAAAAAACACAATCACAATAAATGAAGACAAACTTTTCTTAACAACATTAGAAATCACACTAAAAAATGCCAAGAATGAACGTACATGAAGAAAAATAAATACACAAATAAATAAATAAATTATATACTGTATATATAAGCCAAGGTAATATAAAGGGTACACCTTGGTAATATAAAGGGTATTACCTTGGCTTATATATACAGTATATAATTTATTTATTTATTTGTGTATTTATTTTTCTTCATGTATGTTCATTCTTGGCATTTTTTAGTGTGATTTCTGATGTTGTTCAGAAAAGTTTGTCCTTATTTATTGTGATTGTGTTTTTTGTTAGCCCTGAAGAAGGAATTAAATATTCCGAAACGTTGGCAAACTAATGTATTTCATTAATTGACCGATCCCGTGATCCAATATCCTACTAATTATTAACGGTCATGATTTCTACAATGGTAAAAAACAAGATCAAATGTTAAACATGTGCACTAAAACAAAGCATCTAGATTTTTTTGGGCTGATTTTAAGTGGAATTATCCATATATATATATATATTGTGTGTGTGTGTGTGTGTGTGTGTGTACATAGTTGAGGCAGACCTGGCATAAGGCAACCGATGCTGGAGAGTGTTTGGAACCGAATGTCTAATCAACTTGGCCCAATGGTTAGGAACTAAAGCAGCATTTGGAGTTTTTGGGTCCAACAAAAATAAGTTACTGTTCACTGGCTTTCGTTATTTCTGAAATATGTCTTTATAATGGACTCTCTCATATTCTATTATCGATATTCAAGTAAAACTGTGTCCAAAAATCATAATTTGATTTAAATAAAGTAAATTCCGTCAACCATTCATCTTAATATCCTTTTCTAGATAGATAAATACTAAATTTGAAAGCCCTATTTAAATATGCGCCTATTGCTATTGAGAAAAAAATCAAGTCCAAAGATGGATTTTCCAGCATATTTTCTCTGTTCTGTGATTCTAGTTAAAAATAAAATAATCGATAATTTAGTTTAACAAAACTGCAGGACTTCCACGATTTCACTAACCAAAACACAAAAACAAACACAAGCATACATACAAAAGAACACGAAAAAATGTGGCTTAGCGATTATCATAGTGTCATTAGTGATTTTCACGTATACACCGACGAGTGCTATACAGGACCTTATGGTATGTATTCAGTTTTTCGTATTTGCACCTTTCGGTGCAAATTTTGCCGGAAAGTAACGTCAGTGATTTTTTTCCCACACGACTGAACGTCCCAGCTCACAGCTAGCGTGGGAATGGTGGTAGAGGACATCGGAAACTACTGTCTTTACGCCAGTTGCCTGCGAGCTGCCACAGGTTGGGACATCATTTTTCGTGAGAGACATTTTCGTGACGCGTCAGAGTTCGAAATGCAACGTTCCGTCGAGCAACGCATGGCGATCAAGTTTGTATTAAACTCAGCCAGACTGGTTCTGAGATTGTTACAATGTTGAAGACGGATTATCACTGATTGTCTGTCGGATAGGCATCATCGAACATCAACAACGAAGGACGCTCTGGAAAACCATAGACGACGAACACCGACGAAAATGTGACCCGGGTGAGGGTTCTTTTGAATACGGATCGTCGTTTAAGCGTTCTATTAATTACCGAGGCATTAACTATTCCGAAAATGAACGTTCACGAGCTTGAGTCGGAAAATTTGAGGACGCGAAAAGTGTGCGCAAAGTTGGTCCCGAAAGTGTTAACCGACGATCAAAAATCGCGTCCAGTGGAAGTGTGCCGGGAACGTCTGGAAATGTGTGAATTGGAACCAGACGTTTTAGAAAATGTTATAACTGTAGACGTCCCCTCCCCCTGCCGAGATGGAACCACTGCGGTGTCGACGGGACTCGCGTCTGATATTATCCTTCCTCACTCGTCCAGGAGGAAGTGCGAGGAACTTAAGATTTGAAGTTTTAAGTTCCGGAAATTCGTTTCAACACAAAGAACTTGCCTGCTTCGCAACTGTTAGTGCAACCCCTGTGATGTGTCCTAAACCCTACACCTGTCCTAATTCCTTCCCCATTGTGGCCGCTGGGAGGTGACGCAGGAGAGCGTGGAGTAAGAGGTGCGTACGCGGAGATGCTACCTGGCGGTTCTCTTGACAACTGACTGACGAGACGATTTATATATATATATATATATATATATATATATATATATATATATATATATTGTAACGATACCGAATATTATATCCCGGCTAATCGTACACAAAATGTTGCGTAATCACGCGCTGGCGCCTTTTGCGTCTTTTCTGAGCCGTTGGGCGGCTAATTCGTTCCGCACAGTGCTCGCCGCGACACCTCGGCGCCAAGCAAACGGGGGGGGGGACTGTGTTTGCTTTCGCCAACGCCGACGCGGGTCTATCCCTGGGGATCTAGCTGGGAAGGGGAGCTGCGCAGTTTCGAAACTCCGGGAGAGACCACCTACTTTTATTTACCAAAAGTGTGCGAGTGAGAGCGAGCATCATGGAAAATTCCGCCCGACACACCGACAAGACACAAGAGATTATTGGACCAAATTTAGTTAAGACGTAGGAACCTTTCGCCAATAGAAGCACGTTTTAGTAAAATTTTCGGAAACTTCTAGAACATTTGGGAAACTGGGGGGGAGAAAAGGCTGGTGAGCGCTGGCATGCGCCGAGCAGGCAGATCAGAACGGTGGGAGAGATCCCAGTAGGCGGATCAGACCGGTGGGAGAGGTGAGCGCTGAGGTGCGCTCAGCTCGCAGAGCAGTAGAGCCGGAGAAGGGCAGAAGGCCGCAGAAGGGCTTTAAATTGAGGACGAGTAGTTCCTCCGGTTGCTCATTTGTCGAGTATATCTCTCTTTTGATCTCTGCCGATCACGCCCGCATCGCCCGTCACAATTGACGTGACGATTATTATCGCGCTGCTGGACACCCGAGTCTTGAGCTGTCGTCGCTTTCATCGTCACCATCACTGCATCACCGCCATCGCCGCTGCCGCCGTCGCCGCTGCCGCCGTCGCCGCTGCCGCCGTCGCCGTGATCACATTGCGCCACCGCAACCGCCGCCGCAGACGCGGGAGTCAAGGACTTCCCCTTCACCCACGGGACACGCCGCCTGGTGTGAGGTTCGGCGACCTGTGGAGGTTGTCCACCCCAGCGGACCTGCCTGCAAACGGTGACTGTGTTTTGATTGTCGAGTTGCGGCAAAATCTTCAGTACGCCCTTCAGGCGCAACGCTTGTTTATGAAAGAAACTCTTATCCGGGAAGTGCTCTCCGCGCATTGGCGACTTCCTTATAATATTAAGTTCCCTGTAATGTATTAGTTTTATAGCATAAAAATGGAAGAAGTAATTACTCAGACCTTGATTTTTGTATGCTAAAAATTTAAGCCTTTCATTAAAGTTCATTTGTGTTTTAAATAATTTTTTTTTAAAATTCATCACGTAGCTAAATCCGTCTACCATCCATTCTTCGATAATCTACATGCTTTCTGAGTTAGCCGGCCACACGAGCCCAGGTTAGCACAGGTAGGTTTGGGAGACCGGGTTCGGTGCAATATATATACACACACTTACACACACTTACACTAA
>BLKR01016487.1:0-26303 GCA_011170035.1 Teleogryllus occipitalis | reverse complement strand
ATCTAGACTTTTCTAACATATTGTAATTTTGGATTGCAACCTCAAGTTCTTTTTCTGGGAAAACCTTTGCGTAACCGTCGAAATTGCTGGAATTGAAGAGTTTTGCAGCGTCGAGATGACTCAGAGAATTGAAACGGGTTCGTGCCTCTACAATACTTCGAATCGAATACTTCCTTAGCATCTGCAGATCTATGTGAAGATTTCCTTCGTTTGTTGCCACGAGTCACTTGCATCGGAACTTCATTCAAAATGCTTTCCGAGTCCCTAATAAGGCTTGTGTCCTGGATGAAAGCATTTACTACACTTTTTATTTTAACTGCGTACGTTGATCTTGATTGTAATTGATTATACAAAATTTCAACGTGGGGCATTACTCTATGGGAGAAGAACAGCCAAAATATAAACTCTTCATCCTGTAAATAATTCCTGAGAGCTCGTGCTTCCTGTACTGTCCTGGATCGTGAGGTCTCTCAATACAGAAAACACTGTACAAGAGATTCTTGATTTTCGTATACCACATTAATCGTCATGCTTTTAAAATTCCATCTTACGGAAGAGCCACCAGGAATTCTTTTGGCGATAACAAGAGTCGAGCGCTGACAAACGCAGTGGTGATCTCGAGAAGAAACTAGAAAACGCTGATAAGCTACAAAAGAATACCCTTGCAGACTGATTCTGAGAAGGCGCTCGTTCCATAATTAAATTCAACTGGTGCGCATAACAGTGAATGTAATGCGCATTAGGATAATGGCATTTTATTTTTGCCTGCACCCCGTCAGTTGCCCCACGCATGACAGATGCCCTATCAAACGTCTGAGCAATTATTTTGTTTGGATCATCTTCGAAAATCCTGTCCATTTCCTTAAGAATGCATTTTGAAATTGCTTCTGCATTTTTCCCGTCGGATTAAAAAATCCCCAAAATCTCTCACAAGGCAAACGGTTTTTTTCATATCTAAACACTGTTGTTAGTTGCAACTTTTCAGAAATGTCCGTTGTTTCATCGGCCATAACTGCAGTAAATTCTGATTCTGCCATTTCCTTCACGATCTTCTCGCGACACACGTCCAACATTCAATCTAACAACTCATTTTCAATTGCTTTTTTTGTACCTTTGAAAACTTTATTGGATTCAATATGTTCCTTTACGGCACTGTCTAAACTACTTACAAAATCCACAAGTCCCAAAAACACACCAGGATTGTCGCACGTTTCAGATTCGTCATGACCCCTCATATGATCCACAAAATTTGATGCAGTCTATTATTTTACAGAGGATGTACCTATTTTTCTCGACTTGTTGGTTATGCTTCTGTACCGAAGAGTGGTAAGCACGATTGAGCTGCGTTGCAGTATTCACACTCCCCAGAACACTGAGATCTAACATATTATTCATATGCTTCTTGTTTTCAAAGTGTTTCTTGATATATTCTTTCAAATGTGCGAGATCTTTTACTCCCGCATGCGACCAAGAGCCGTGGTTTCCGAAAAGAATATATGGAAAACAGAAAGTGCATTCCTAATATCACAACAACAAATTCGCATGTTAGTTTCGTAAATTCTGGGATTAAATACTCTATTGTTACTGCAATTCTTACCACCTTTAGCTTTTTGAGATATATGTAATAATGGAGTGGGCCTACCGAGACGTTTTATTTCAATTTTATCTTCCAATGATCTTGTTGAGAACTGCATCTTTAGTGCAGTAATATTTCAGAACTTACAAAGTTTTGGGATTTTTGGGGGTCTTCCTACAACTACACTATTGAAGAAAAATATTTTTTTTCAAATGAAAATTTTTCCCAGAATTAGTTCTCTTATGAAAGACATGCATATTTTTTTAATTATCGTAGCTTTTGCTCAAGTATAAGTGAAATGTGTGCGATATTCAAAATTTCTCAAAAAGTACTCCAAATATTTTTTTAAAAATATTTGTTATGGGCAGCGATAAATGTACTGTACAAGATTACGTAAACACCAATTTTGCTATGCTATGTTTTTCAAAAATAACACTAATGTAATATTTTTATATCTCTCTCACGTCGTTAATATTTACATTAACGACGCGTTCTATACGTTATAGTA
The DNA here is from genome assembly GCA_011170035.1 of Teleogryllus occipitalis. NCBI lineage: Eukaryota > Metazoa > Arthropoda > Insecta > Orthoptera > Gryllidae > Teleogryllus > Teleogryllus occipitalis. Next base: position 24,219 of record BLKR01016487.1, on the reverse strand, counting down.
TTTATTACTGCATGTGGTTAAAATTATTTGTTATGAAGTTTCTCAAAATCTAAAAAGCTTTATGTTCTAACGAGCTCGAAATTTCATATTTCCAAAAATAATCAAACGTAATTGTAATGAAATTGGCTCCATTTTTTAAAAACATTTGTAACGATTATTCCTAAATAGACTTGATTATCATGATATAAATCTGTCACGCCATTAATATTACATTACAGTAAGACTCGCAGCACGTAAAAGAACCCCGAGATGTCTATAAGGATTATGTCACATCGTCACCGCAAGGGTCATCATTGGCCTCTAACTTCCAGCACGAAGAAAGTCATGAGTCACTTTGTGTTGCAGGTATTCCTTCACATGTACGGTTATTTTAACGATAGCGGCTTAAATCTCAGCAGCACGCGAGAAGAGAGCTTCAAGGATGCCTTGACAACCTTCCAGCGGTTTTCAAGTCTCCCAATCACAGGTAATAGTTATTATGAATAAAGTAAGGTCCAAGAAAAAAAATTAACATATTAGTTAACAAAGAGTTACTTGTGGAATACCGAGAAAATTTGAAGGTAACTGAGAAGAAATCCACAGATGAGTTTTTCGTACTTATATATATATATATATATATATATATATATATATATATATATATATATTGTGACGGACCGGGGATTCGGTCCTATTCTACAGTAAATTTGTAAAAGGGGTCAGGTATTCTTTCTTGCGAATGGGCTCTGAGGGCATGCACAAACAATGAAAAATTTACTTTTAATTTAAAAATACAGAGTGCTTTATTCCCAGAAAAGATAATAGATATTACAAAAACATCATTCCATTGAATGTGTAGAAGGTAAACAAGATAATGGTTTAGCATTAATGACTTTCTTACGATATTGACAAATGTGAACAATTTTCTTATTAACTACGTAACTATTACTAATGAACACTTTCTTTCTGTCTTAACTTTGCACTTCATACTGTAAATGGGAGCTCCCTTTGCATGCACTGATTCATAATCACCTCATTATTTCAATACTTATTCTATTTACAGACAATATGTACCCGTCCAAAATACCCTTTCTAGTCTCCACATCAAATTAGATTATTGATCATTACATGGCAAATCCCCTCATCTAATACCCCTCTCACAATCGTCTACTCCCTTTCCCAACTCACTTGATTCTTTTACCGCCTAATAATAAGTTCCTTCTAGTAACAGTCTTACTGGTTTTGCTGCGTCTGGAATTCCTTCGAGCTCACCAACTCCGGATGCGCCTGCGCGATGTGACGCGCCTGCGCGATGAGTCGGGGCCGTTTCGCCCGCCACGTGGCCATGGCGCTTGCCCCCGCCGCTTCTACCCGGCCGCCGGTGCAAATCCCACGCCGCAGTCGTGCTTCGCCGGGCACGGCATTGTCCACTCGCCGCCAGATCAGCAGCCGTCCTCATTTCCAGTTCTTCCAAATTCGTTTGTTAAGCCCGCCGATGCTGTATCGCTATGTTCGTTTCACTCATGCTGCCTTTGTCGTACACGTGTCTATACACTCATCACTTTCCTCGCCTCACGTCGTTTAATCTTTACTGAATATTACTTAACTCGAGATCAATTAATAGTTCTTACTGTTTCTCATTGTCCTACGTTTCGATTTCTGCTCGATGTCATCGGATTCCTCTCAACTATTTTTCATCACCGCCATCATTAGCTTTCCGCACTACCGCCCGTTACTCTTCCTCTTTGACTCCACCTTACGACTGCCGTCGTTCCCACGATCCTCTCCTCAACTGTCGAAGTCTCGTACTTCGCGTTCGTTTCGTCTCGCTTGCCGCGGGACACTCTCTTGCTCGGCCGAGTCCGCCCGGAGCGGCCGTCTCTACCGCGCTGTTTAAACCATGTTGGCACCCGCGTCTATGTTCAGAAACGCGGTGCGTTTCAATATATATATATATATATATATATATATATATATATATATATATTGTAACACACCCACGTACTACCTTCCAGCCGGTGGCGATAAAGCGTGAAACAATGAATGCTCGTGAAGCGAGCTTTGAATTCTCAGGAAGCAGGATCTTTCGGGTATGAGAAAGGTCTGAACCCTTGACACAATGAATTAGGTAAAATTCTGGTAAAATGAGCATATACTCAGTGAGTAAACAAATTACACAGTGGCACAAATATACAATAAAGTATGCACTTTGCATAGATGGTCACTGCAAAGAAAACAGAAACAACAAACAGAAAAGAACACAACCACAAAAAAAATGTATAGGCGTCACCTCGACTGCCTTAATACTTCAATAAGTACTATTTACAATTCTTGTGCTTCTACCTCTTTCTGAATTATTTCGTGTACCTCATTTAACTTTTGTTATTCTTAAGTTTTCTCCGTGCATGGCTCTTTAAGTGATTCTCTACAATTATTCTATCATAGACTGTTCACAGGTGTCAGCCTTAAGCTGCACATTTATTACAATGCTGTGAACTCAAACACTAGAATAAACGTGACACACACGTTACTTAAATCGTACCCTTTACAAATTATAGCAACTAATTATCCCTGATATAATACAATAAAAGCGTGACTTTCAAACAAGATCACTTTTACACTACATGAAATATCATATTCACTCTAGAAAAGTTGTACAAGGTATGGCATTCAAACGAATTGACCAGTGCGTACAGCGAATGAAATCTAAACTGCCGCTCATACGTTCGGAATATTTCTCCCAGTAATTATTTGGAACTTTCACCTATTTTAGGACGCTTCGCCTGGTATTTAAAGCTACACAATTTCCCAACGAATTTCCGCATAGAAGTTGCCAGTTCTTTACCTCGACATCGCCTTCCCGCTCGCCATCAGTTAACCTTGGGGTTTTTGGTCGCTCGCCGTCCTCGTCGCGTCGCTTGACTGGTTCGATGTTCCACGGTTACACCACTTCTTTCGATCTCAGGATTCCGCCACTCGTCCAAATTCCAGACCTTTCTCTCGATCTCTCCGGATTCCACCATCCACGTAATTGGTCCAAGTCCTTCTCGCCTACGCTTGAGTCTTCACTGGAAATTTCTGGAGGGGTGAATTTTCTCCTCCTTCGCGCCCTCTCAAGAAAAATATTATCCGTAACTTCGGACATCGGAGTGCGAAAACCTGCGGGTAGATGTCGCTTTCTCGGACCATCGCTCCGCCGCGTACCCTATTTCTCTGTGTTCTGGGCTTTTCTCGTGGCTAATGGTGGCGTTACGGGTTTGTATAATCCCGTGACGTCACAATATATATACATATATATATATATATATATATATATATATATATATATATATATATATATATATTATATATATATATATATATATATATATATATATATATATATATAGAGAGAGAGAGAGAGATTAATTTTACAGAGATGTTTCCATGTTGTTTTTTTCTATAATTGCTGGTCAATGGTCACTTAGTTAATATAAATGGCACGTTCTTTCAAAGATCGTCAAGTAAACATTTGCAATATTGAAACTAGAAGTGTTACAGAATGGCACACACTTTTTCGAAACATTTTTTCTAATTTCCATGGTGTGGACTGGCTCTAAGTTCTTGCTCCATTCTGTGGCCAGCTGCCATCTATCGTCACTCAAAGTGCATATTTTGCATATTTTCTCCACTTTTCGGTTTCTTCATAGAAGAACCTCTTCTTATTAGTAAGGTTAGTGCCAAACGAATCCTATGCCGTGACATAAACGCCATATTGCTGAATTCTTTTGTTTTTACAAATATTTCAAAAACGTAAATTTTTAGTTGTCTCTCACATCTGTAAAATTTACAATAAAGGCGATTTTTTCACATCATTATATTTATGAGCACACGTGCTTTAAATAATATTTTATAAAGTTTCTCGAAAACTCGATAATTTTCTGTAAAAATGAGCTCAAAATTCTGCATTTTCAGAAACACTCGAACTCCATTTTCTCAAAAATGGCTCGAATATTTTTCTTAATTTTTTTCTAATAGTTAATGCTAGTTGCACTCTATATTATGACGTAAAGTTTATTGTGATGTGTTCTTCTGTTTTTTAAAAAAATACACAAATGTAATTTTCTTGAAATACCTCTCACGCCTTTAATATGGACAATTCCATCGATTTGTATACATTTTTACATTTGTGTCTAGATATTTTTGAAATGCTTTCGAAAGACGTTTTTCGAAAACTAAATGGATTTCTGTGAAAAAGAGCTTAAATGTCATACTTACAGTAATGCTTAATTGCAATTTTCTCAAAAACGACTACAAATGTTTTAATTAAATCTTCTATTTCGGACGAGATTTTAATCTTCTTTATATTCTGAAAGTAATGTTTCAATTGTACTACTAGGAAAGCAAAATGTTGCCAAAATGTAAAAAAATTGTATTTTGAGCAACTATAGATGGAGCTGACCAGGGAATGGAGCATGACCTTAGAGCCTGGCAACACCAAGGAAATTAGAAATATTTGGTGCGAGAAAGTGCCATTCTGTAGCATCTCTAGTTTTATTTTAATTTAACAACTGGATTTATCCACATTTTCGTTGTCAGGGCCCGGAAATAAACTTTTTTCTCCCGAATATTCGCTGTTTAAAGGAAGATTTTTTAAAAACACTTTTATGGAAAACTATCTTCGTACTCTCCAAACATCGCACAGTCCTATATCAGTATTGCAGTATTCATCAGTATTCGTCAGTATATATGTCAGTATTCGTCAATTGTATCAGTTGGTCCCATCTGGGAGTTTATTTCATTGTTCTGAGTGCAGGGATGTGGTACCGAATTAACACTCATCTTCCATTCAGTTGCCTGCCAGGCCCAATGATTAGAGTAGAGATGTAACACACGAGGGACTTGAAACACCATCACGTAACTTATACAACTTTGAACACCCACGCGAAGAACACAACGTATTCCATGGTCTAATCTTGGAGCTTATTTCACTGGTCTGGGTGCAGGGATCTACTCGTTGTTCCCCAATAACACCCAAATCTTTCACCCAGATGCCTGACAGGACCCTAGGTTAGAGTGTAGATGTAATTAGAGACATCTTTAAGTGAACAAGTGAATTTTTTTTGAACAAGTGAATACGTGGCTTATTTTCAATTTTTTCCGTAGCCTTATTACCATATTTGTCTAAATAAATTTGCAAAACTCTTCGAACAGTATTGTCTTTGAAGTTATTAAATTTGAAGAATTTAAAGTGAATACGGATAAAAAGGAACGGAAAAAATCAACGTTCTTATGTTCGACTTCCCACTTTTACGTTTCTAAATTTTGAAACTGATTTTTAAATGAATGTGACCCAGAACTTATTCTCATTAAACTTCACTAACACATTTTTCTCATAAACATACAAAATAGTCGCCTTTTAATGTTTATATGCATTCGCATACGAAAAGGATAATAGAGCAAATGCAGAAGTAAAAGTGAAGACAAATTAGACTGAGATTGTGGAGTTCTAATCTCTTCAAATATTAGGGGTGTACAATATGGCAGTAAATTAATTCATTCTTCCATAGATTTGAATCCGTGGAAGAATGAAAGGAATTTGTAGAAGATTTTGCAAAAGGTTTTTTGAGAATTGAGAATAATCTTGTATCAGGATACGAGAATATCTCTGAAGAAAAGCTTATAGATGATCCTTATTCATTGTTGTGCATATTAGCAAAAAATAGGTGTACTACCGCTCACTATTCGCATCAATACCTTCAAGTACGCACGCACGCACCTTTCCGACTCTTTGCCCGTTGCATGTGGAGTTCCTCAAGGATCGATTTTAGGCCCTATTCTGTTCCTACTTTACGTAAACGATATGCCCTCGACGATTCGAAACGGAAGAACGGTTCTCTCTGCGGACGATACGAACATCCTTTGCAATAAAGAAACGGTAAGTAGTACAATATCAGATGTTTCAAATTGGTTCCGAAATAACAAATTAATAGTAAACGAAAAGAAAACGGTTTTAAAGCAGTTTTCCATTTCAAATAAACAATTATGTGCTCCATTAACAATGAACAGTGTACCATTGACTGATGTTAAGGCAACAAAATTTTTAGGTCTCTCAATTCAGTCAAACCTTAAATGGAACGTCCATTTAAATGAATTGAACACAAAATTAAGTTCATTATGCTATGCGTTCAGAATTCTTGCAAATTCAGTCAGCCTTCATACTGCTCGTTGTGTATACTTCGCGAATGTTCATTCCCGCCTAAGACATGGCATAATATTCTGGGGAAATACATCTTATAGCTCCCAGACTTCGATTACAAAAACGAATTGTACGAATAATAACCAAATCCCACCCACGTGATTCATGTAAGCCTCTCTTCATTAATCTAGGAATTCTACCATTACCGTGTCTTTCTATTTACGAATCAGTGGTTTTTGTAAAAAAATGACTTGCTTAAGGGCGGGAATATATTTTCAGAAAATGCCGAATTCTATTACTATAACACTTGACGTAGAAATCATATTCATCAGGTGACAGTATCAACAGCTCATTACAAAAAATTCACATACAATACATGTACATTATTTTACAACACTTTGCCAGATGACATTAAACGATTTAAGTCAATAGAAAAGTTTAAATCCCAAGTGAAATCGTTTCTGCTGCATAACTGTTTCTATACAATTAGAGACTATACTGAGCATCACAAGAAAAGTAACATTAATTTTAACAATGATACATAATGCATTAATTACCATTTGGACTGTATAAATGAGTATAAACAACCTGTAACAACTATTGTACTACAGCTTCCGGGTCAATGACCCCCATCTCGATCAGGTTTTCGTCCAGTTTTCCTGATCCATTGAGCAAATGCTGAGATGGCCCCTTGTTTTGCTTCTGGACATAAATGTAACTTCATTTTCTGTGCACGTCTTCTAGAATTCAGTGGGAAATACAATTATTCAAATTATCGTTTCCATGTTGTCGCGGCGGGAAGTAATAAGAGCCAAAATTTATTGCTTATTTATCCTTGAAAATAGATTTTATTACATGGGAGTTTTTTTGTTTGTTTTTTTCTCCCTTTCAAAATTTAAAATTTATTGCTTATTTATCCTTGAAAATAGATTTTATTACATGGGAGTTTTTCCACTTCCATCTTTGGCATCGAACTTGCCCTGTACGTAGAAGACAAGAAACTCGAGGGGTTGAAAAGGGCGTTGGAGAGCTGCAGGCAAAGAAGATAAAGACGCAGAGGTCACTGCGATATCAGGCGTCGTCACTTGTCGACGCCAGGGCGCGCTGACGTCACGCGGAGGCGCTTTAAGAGGCGTCGCGACGCCACTCAGCCCCACTGCACGCTGCGACGCCCCGACGCCCTCGACGGCTGGACGACTGGCTCCGGCCCCTCGACGCCCAACTTTGCGCGTAAGTTTCTTTCCTCTGTTTGCACTCTGGCACTGGAGCTCGTCGGTCTCAAGCCATGCTATGGCGTCCCAGCATATTTCATCTTGAATTGAAATTGTTCGTTCCGATACCCTTTCAAAAATTTCTAGTCCTCGTAATTATCAGGCCCAGGAAACGATTTCATCAAATTTGGATTTAGACGCCAGTGCTAATTTTACCACATCCATTTTCATACTTTCGGGGATATTATTTATTTTTAAAAAATCTCTAAATTTTCGATAAATGAAAATGGCTGTTCTCTTGAGTTCTCTATAATACTTGGTAATGGAAACACTTAATAGGGTAACATTGGACGCTATGGGACCATTTCTTCAGAGAAATTTATTTATCGTTTTAAATTTTCTATTTCCTTCCCCAATGCTTTCTCAGCTTTCCCATTCCCTGTTTTTTATTTGTTGAATTCTGTTCAGTGTTTTCAAATTCTATTTCGACATCATTTAAGAGCATCCAGAAGGGCCTATCGTGCCAGAGTTATTGTAATGATCATTTTCTCAGAACCTATTTAATTTAAAGACTTGAAAATCTGTGTAGAATTATTATTTATATACATATTAACAAAGACTTTTTAAAAAAATTACAATTTCTTTAAATACTAATTTTGGTGTATTGTAATCAGTTTTCTTGTTAAAAATACTAACATTTATAAGAATATTATCAAAAGTATTTAATATTTTATCAATCCACCCCGTTAAATTTAATAAACTAGAAGACCAGCTCTGTTGGAATTTGAGCATCTTTTTATTATTAGTTTTGAGAAACATTTTCCCTAATAATTTTAAACATGTGGGAAATGGCTCCTGATGTTTTCGGTATATTCCTGATCCATATGCTGGGCAATCATAAACATGCCAATATTTTGACATTATTCAACCTCAATTGTTACCATAAACAGTGTACACAACACTAGATAGCAATTAACTATTTCTTATTACGAAAGCAGAAAGAAACGTTCATAAAACACCCACAACGTGTCAAAACGGCCACACCACTTAAAATGCAAAATTAAAAAACAAAACTAGAAAGAGCGTATTAAGATCAAACTTTCCTTATTTAACACAGAAAACTATACATTAATTAATTATTCAAAAAGGTCAAAAAGCATCATTTTTGCCTATTCTGGCTCCCTGGAATACTATGTTGCAACACAGTATCGCTTACTTGGATCACTTTTTTTTCTGCGGTTGAAACCTTGGTGCATTGTTGTCTGTTTACAATCTCTACTTCAGCAATGGCTGTACTTGTTCTACAGCCTAACGATATATTCAATTTTTATACCATTATTAGTTTGGCAAAGTTTACTTTGTTCGCTGCAGTGTTCAATTTTCTTTTCTAATTTTTCGAATCTATCTTCCACCTCCTCATGTACTTTCAAAATGTCCTCTCGCAATTCCTGGATGGTATTTTGTAGTTCCGACTTGATTATTACTTCCGGGCAACGAGGGATCAAATATAACACATTACGTTTTATTTTATGTTACCTGTTGTAGAATGACGTGAAAAGAAAAGATGAACAAATCGACTGTCGTGGCGGAAGCAGAATGACTGGAATGCAAGATACAATGAGCGAATGACAGGGCTATGAAAGGCTGCTAATGTTTAAACGAGATTATTTCACATTGGGGTCACTGGTGATTCCAGGCCTCATTTAATTTGAATTCCAATTAACATATTTAATGAATATTAAATTACTAGTGCCGATCGGGCTTTGCTCCGATTCGTCTCGTTGCAGCGATGACGAATCTTCTCGCGGCAACATCGCCACTTCGCTATCATTTTCAGTATTGATATGAACTGCGTCATTTGGCCTCGTTCGGGCTCATTAATTTCTAGTAAATTATTATCCCTATTGAAATATATTCACTCTTCCCTCTTCTTTCATTACTATATTTCAATGTTAATTCTATTTCTCCTTAATTATTTTTTATTGGGTTTTAAATTAAATGTAGCTTCACTATGCGCACGTTTTGTTGAACTTTCCTTTGCTTGTAGTGGTAGTAGAGCTTAGGGTGGGTTTCTATTTTGTTAACAATACAGAACAGTCAAGTCTGTTCGTTTCTTTACCGTTAAAAATAAGTTTCTATAATTTGGCAACGAGAATATCTAGTTTTTGAAATGTTAATCTCTCGCTTTTTAAATTTGTTATTATTATTATTATTATTATTATTATTATTATTAATCTTTCAACTATTAATAGTTAAATTGTTGGGAAGGGATTCTGAAACTCAAGAAAGCGTGCGCATATGATTTTCTCGCCCATACGTCACATACAGTTTTTGACTGTTTTTGACTAAATAAATAAATAAATAAAATAAAATAAATAAATTTGACTAGCTCAGTTTCTATTATAATACTCAACAATACTTACATATCTGAGACTGGTATAATAATATACTCGTTTTGATGAGCCTGAAAATTACAGCTCTAACGAGGACACGGCTGGTAAATGTTTTTAAGGATTTGGGAAAACATTGTACGAGTGGTAATTGTTCTCATTACATATAAACATACTACAAAATGACGACACGTGGTTCAAAATAATGTTACACCGAATTGTTCTACCGTAACTGGTGTTTTAGTTAATAAATTTTCTGAAGATTTTAAATAGAAATTAATTATATATTGTTTAATATCAGCATTTTTCTCATTAACAGTATAATTGAATATAGGTACTCCTTTTTGGATCCGTTATTTATACTTTAAATCGTTGAAATATCTATCTTTCAGTGGCCATCTTTATTTTGATTTTTGAACAATCTAAACTTAATAATAGGTATTTGTAAACTAGAAAAGCCTTGGCCGTGTACATTTATACGTGAATGTCATTTCAATTTCTTATTTTACGTGCACTTCCCTGATTTGATGACATCAACGCTATTGGCGTTGTCTTGGCCGTCGATGTAAGTCGTCCTCATACCTGCGACCAAATTCCGTGCATGTTGGGGCTTCCAGTTTTTGGATTTTGTTCTCGCGAATGAAAATTTCTCTTTTGTTCAACGTTATATTCCTCTTTAATTTTCTTGAAGTTACATTACGGTTCTACTATTAAGAAACCGCAAATTTCATTGATTGATTGATTTTTTCGTGTTTCCGGGCGCGTCTGCTTTGGTCATTAGTCCCGTTAGTGTAGAGCATGTTTTTTTAGGGAGATGGTGGTGATCTTTCCCTGCTGAATGGCGAGATCCGGCGCCGACCTACCGTCGGCTAGCGAGGTTTCCCCCTAACCAGGACTCTCCCACCAGCGGGGCACCGCCCCAGCCGGGACACACTCTAAGCTCCCGACCGGTCTCCCGGAATATGTGACAGTGTAGTGCATGTTAGTGTAAGTGTATGTGTAAAGGGAGAGGATAGGACAAGAAAGAGGAAGGACAGATCGCGCACGGTCCGTGGCCCGTTAGTTAGGGTACTGCTCCGGCATTCGCCTGGTGTTGATCGGAGAAACCACGGAAAACTACCAATCAGAGCAGCCGGCCTCTAGAATTCTTCTCCAGACAGCGACTGAATTCGACCTAGCTGAAAAGCTAGTGTCGAAAATCCTGCCGCCGTCAGGACTGGAACCTAGGATCTCCCGGTCAGAGGCGCTGTAGTGACATCAGTTGATGCACTGAGCTACCGCTCCCGGTCCGAAACTTTGAGAAAATGTCAAAAAAATGTATTTTTGTCGGCGATAGATGGCAGAAGGCAAGAGAATGAGGCAAGACCGTAAAGCCAGTCCACACCAAGGAAATTAAGAAAACTTAACTACTAGAAAGTCTGTGCCATTCTGTAGCAACTCTAGTTACTTTCTCGTATACATACTGTAATTATTTGTGAGGCTAGCCCGCAAGAATGCATAGAACACGGAACTTTTATGTAATCAAAGAGAAACTAAGAATGAAATAAACAATAGACAACAGCGCCGCGTAATAATAATTGTCAGGAAAGTAATAGAAAACGTAAAGGGCGGAAATGGGCGTTATAAACAGTGAATAGAACCTAAATTCAGGAACATTTTAAAACAAAAATCACATTATTCGAGCCACGGGTTCCGAAAATATCATAAATTGTGTAAATTGCATGTATAACACGGCGAAGATTGAAAATATGGCTCCCATTGTTGTACTTCTGTAAGTTTATAACGAGACGGTTTTTATTGAATATCCAGCGAATGCCTAGATGGATTTTGGCCAAACTTTCGGAAATTATAGAGAAAAATATTTAGATCAGGTCAAAATTATTCACAGCACGGGGGAATTTATGTGGGGCTCGTAATAAATTAATATTCAAGTTCATAGCATAGAGGATTAAGAAAGAATTGAAAGAGCGGCCTAAGAGGTAAATGACGTCATCACGAACTGAGAAGACGAAAATAATGTTTTTTGAGAAAAGGAAGACAGGAAAAGGGAATTTGGTAACGTGACAATTACCAAATAAAGTTTAGTAAAATTATGAAGCCGATAGTAAGACGCAAGACGCTCGAAAACAGTGAAAACATAAATATTTTCGAACATTTCTTATAGTGATGGGCATGTGTTTAAAAGAAGACAGTCGCAGGGAATTGTAGACCAACAATGTAAAATGTGTTACAGACAGAGAACGAGTCGAGCGTTGATGGTGAACGCACGTATTTGATGCTATGCTAGATTTTTGAGAAATTTCGCGAAATTATTTTGAAAAAGTTTTAATTCATGTTCAGTTATTTAAAATCAGTTATTTAGACGATGTGGAACTAAAATGTAATTTAATTTGTTTCGAAATTCACGGGAAAATTAGCATATACATTATTCGCGCAAGTTAGGCGCGGGGAACATAAGCGTCGTAAAATTTAAATACGTCACGAGATAGCGAAAGAACATTCATGGAAGACGCGATTAGTTGAGAGGAACAATAGTTGTGAGTACGTTTGATAACTTCAAATGGATGAGCGCATCCGGGAACTGATGGCAGCTGAACGGGGACTGCGTGCATGGAGGGTGAACATTACAACTAGCAACGACGGGCGCTGACGGAGCGACATCGCGGCAAAAAGGAAAGTGGCACGATTGAATTGAATTTGCCTTATTTTACGTGGCGAGACTCAGGCCATGAGGCCTGCTCTTCCGTCTGACCACGCAAATTCCGTTACGCTCCTCTCAACAAGAGAAAGAAGGTATTACTTGGGTGATGAAACAGGCGATTTGAATTTAGCTCAGAGGCATCATTTAGGCTTGAGGATCTTTTACATGCAGTAAATCTACTAACATGGGACAGCCGGCTTTACTTCCCCTCCGAAGGAAGGCGTTCGAAGGATTTTTTCGCCCTTAAAAATCCACGGCTTCGATCGGGTTTGAACCCGCGAACTTGGGTATATCAGTCCGATACGCTAACCGCTACACCATCGCCACCGCTCGTGCGACACCACGATTCGTGCATTTATTTTATTTTCTTTCGTTCACGTGCAAGTCCAATGAAAACGACTCTGTCGAAAACCAAGTTCTGATAACTAGATTAAGAATAGAATAATCAAAAAGGTCACGATAGAATGCGCATTCTTGTGTATGAGATCTTGTATTATATTTTCAGTGTGCATGTTTGTACTTTTTGTGTTGTTTATGTATTTTGTGTTGTTATGTTTCGCAAGTCGGAGGGGCACGTTGTATTTGTTTTTGGTATATGAGGAAAAGATCCGACATTAAACATATCAGCATCCCATATGGTTCATAATTGCCTTAGATCCATGTGTTGTTATTTAATAGTTGTGTAAAATTTGACCCAGGCACGAACGAAACGGGCCCTACCTCAAGTCCGTATGGAATGAGCGCGCGGACCACGACCAGGTAGGATGTAATAGTGATACGAGCTAGCAGAGGTACGGGCAACTGACAAGCAAAGGCATTGTGGCACCCAATTGTAAATTAGAGCTAGGGCAGGGCAAAAATAGTTCATGTGACAGGTGAACAGACAAAAGTATAGTTAGGTTATTGTGCTCGCCGTGTGAGGGCGTAATTTACGAAGGTAGTCAAGAGAATAATCAGTTGCAATACGTATGAACGGGTAATAACGTAGTACAGAGAAAATTATGTAATGCTGTGGAAAATCGATTATGAGATTTCAATGGAAATACACATATTGGGTTTTTTCCCGTGATACCGAGAAAGTGGATTTTTTTCAAAATGTCCGTCCGTCCGTCTTTGAACACTACTAGCTCATAAACCACACATACGATCTTTTCCGAATTGAAGATTCCCCTGTCTGTCTGGCGCTAGTTGCAGCTTTCATTTTTAAAAAACATTCTTTAAAATGTGGGGTATTTTACATGAAATACGCCGGATATTACCAAAATTTGTTGAAAAACGGCACAAAATTTTTTCTTTAAATTTCTTGTAAGAATAGCTTATAAAAAATACGCTTATAAAAATGGCAAAGGTTCGATTTTTACGGTTAACTCTTAATTTTCGAACATTACAAAAGTGACTTTTTTTCGGGATCTTCCTACAATTATAGAATTAAAAACAGAGAATTTTTCTTAAAATGAAATTTGTTGCCCATAAATATTTCTTTCATTAAAATCTTGTACATTGTTTAACAATTTTAGTAGTTTTCATGCAGTAGTGCGTGCAATATTTGAAATTTTAAAAATTACAAAAAACAAGCTTTTCTTAAAAAGGGCTTCAATTTTTTTCTTTAAATTTTGCTAGGGATACTGCCAAATGTGCCCGATCCAATGACATGAACGACATAAAGACCTTGTCTTTTCATTTTTCAAAAATTACAAAAATGTAATTTTTTTGACTTGGGTTTCCCGTCGGTAATAATTACATTAGAGACGATTTCATCACATTATTATAAATTATGAGTACATGGGCTTTAAATAATGTCAAGTAACGTATCTCGAAAACTCAACAGTTTTCTTTGCAAATGGCCTCAAAATTCCGCATTTTCAGAAGCACTCAAACGGCATTTTCTTAAAAATGGCTCAAACTTTTTTTCAAATATCTCTCACGCCATTAATATGCATATTCCTATAATTTGTATACATTATTACTTTTGTGAGTGGAAATGCTTCAAATGTAGTTTTTCGGAAACACCAAATGACTTCAAATTTTTCAATGAAATTTTTTACTTAAGACAAGGTTTTACTCTTCTTTAATATTCTTGAAGGCATATTTCGATAGTGCTATTAGGAAAGTAAAAGTTGAGAAAATGTCAAAAAACGTACTTTGCGTGACGATAGATGACAGCTGGTCAGAGAATGGAGCAAGACCTTAAAGCCAACCACATCAAGGAAATAAGAAAAAAATTCCACGAGAATGCCTGTGCCATTCTGTAGAACCTCTAGATCTTAATTTGTTGCGTCTACAATTGACGCAACGAGTCTCCGAGCTCCTTGGGGGGCGTTGAGCGCTTAGTGCTTCCGTCATTAATTTAAGTCATTAATTTAAGCTTAGTAATCCGTCATTAATAACAGCTTTTTTTTACTTTTGGAGTAATCCTCTGTTAATATTATGTCCGTCACGTCTCGTCGCAATCAGTTGTCCAGAGGACCCACCAATTAGCATTTCTGCGTAATCGCCTCCCACACCCACTCCTGCGTCACTACCCAGCGGCCAGAATTGGGAAGGAATAAGGGAAAGGGTAGGAATTTAGGATACTTCACAGGGGTTGGACTAGCCCTCGTGAAACAGCAAAACTCGTTTTGTTGAAACAAATTTCACATGAGATTCGATTGATTGATTGATTTTTTCGTGTTTCCGGGTGCGTCAACTGCTTTCGTCATTTGTCAGGTTAGTGTAGTGCATATTTTTCTCGGGAGATGGCGGTGATATTCCCCCGCTAGATGGCGACACCTACCGTCGGCTAGTGGGGTTTCCACCTAACCAGGACTATCCCACCAGCCGAGCACCGCCCCAGCCGGGACAAGCTCTAAGTTCCCGACCGATCTCCCGGAATATGTGGCAATGAAGTGCATGTTAGTGTAAGTGTCTGTGTGTGTAAGGCGAGACGATAGGACAAGGAAGGACAGATCGCGCGCGATCCGTAGCCCGTTTGGTAGGGTGCTGCTCCGGCATTCGCCTGGTGTTGATCGGAGAAACCCCGGAAAACTACCGATCAGAGCAGCCGGCCGCTAGTATTCTCCTCCAGACAGTGACTGAATTCGACCTAGCTGGAAAGCTAGTGTCGAAAATTCTACTGCCGTCAGGACTTGAACCTAGAAACTAGGACCTCCCGGTCAGAGGCGTTGCAGTGACATTAGTTGATACACTGAGCTACCGCTCCCGGTATGGGATTCGACAGGAATCGAACTCCGATCTCCTTGGAGAGTGACTTCGCTCCACGCCACGAGATGACATTTGCGATTCTAATTTGTTTTCGACACAACTCAGTTAATTATTATTTCAACATCTAATCCGCCTCGCCGCTATTCATCCTTCCTCTGTTTAGGCACAACGCGTTCTGATTGTGTTTTAGTGGAAGTTGTTCCTCTTCTCGATTGTGTACTGTTTTCATTGTTTATAAACGTCTTCGATGCTATTTTCGGTTATTTTCCCGTTGAACAACACGAAGTTCTTTTGTTATTGCCAATAATGCCGTATCATTAAATATTTATTTATTCAGATGAGGCTGATGCCCTCGCGCTGTTATAAAAACATCTAATAATTCTGGATTTATTTCAATAGCATTGACATCTTTCAACACACGCATTTATCGCTAGAGCAATGCTTTCCCGCATGATTCAACTCTGCATCTGTTCATCGTTCTTATCACTTCTGAGAAGGGAAACAACATCGAAAGACGCCGATCCAGTGGCCGAGATCGCTAAGTCAGTAGTGTCGTAGCCGATCTCTGACCGAAGGGTCGCGAGTTCGAGTCCCGCCTCGTGCATGGTTGTATTTGAGTTCGTCCTTTCACCTCTTATCGCCATATTGTTTTTATCTTCATAGTTACCATACCGTTAACTCCAGTAGTGGTCGCTAATGACCTAGATGTTGATGCGGCCTTAAATGACATTAAAAAAAGTCAGAAGGCGCGTCGTGTGAGATATATTTCTCACGCGGGAACAATCACCTTTTATTTCAATACAATTATCGCCTCCACTCTCCTCCCAGTTATTGTCTCCGTTTTGTGTCTGGGTGCTTGCGTGAAGATCTGATAAGTTTAGTGTCTCATATTGATCGTTCTTTATACCTTATATCAAACGTAAGATTCATATACTAGCAAGAATATCGTCCACCATCCCTATCCTGTAGTTTGTGTTACTTAGTTTTGTTTTCTTTTTAGAGTAAAACATTACGAAGGGGAGCAACCAGAGAGAAAAGAAGATTCGCTAATTGTCCGAAGAGGCAAACCAAATTCACGCAACAGTGTTGTAATATTAGCTCGAACACAAGTGCTAATAATAGCTGATAATACTTCTCCTGATCGTGCACTCACACTATTGTTTCACTGGCATATTCCATGCTATTCTGGCCTTCTCCGATTGCACAACAGAAAGTTCTTTTGTTATTCTCCAAAAACATATTATTATAAAATTATTTGTGTAATTATACAGCCATGTGTTTAAAATGAGTTAAAGAAATTCACTTTCTTTTTAAAGGTGCGAGGTTTACCCCAGATTCGTTGCGTTTCTTCTTTAATTTCCCTCAAAGCTAGACGACTCCATTATAGTCTTTCACAATTGTACAACACAATGTTCTGTTATTATTCTCCCAACAAATTCGTATTATTAAATCATTTATTAAATTTAAAACAGTCATGTATTATAAATAAATAAAAAAATTGTTATTTTTAAATGTGTGTCGGTTATCATAGCAACGTCATGTCTCTTCTTTAATTTCTCCCAAAGATATAGAGCATCATCATCGTCTTTCGCAATTGCATAACTCAAAGTTCTTTATTATTCCCCCAACAAATTCTTATTATTAAATTACTTATTTAATTTAAACGGCCATGTTCTATAAATGCGGAAAAGAAATTCACGTTCTTTATAATGGTGCGACGTTTATCTTAGGAAGGTCACGTTTCTTCTTTAAGAAGAAGTTTTAAGAAATTTCGAGAGCTTACCGTTGCGGATTGCATTTCAGGGAAATTATCAGCCTGTTTTGGCCCACAGGAGTCCTAGGGACTACGCGTCAGTGAGCAATGTAACTCTCAATGAGTGTACGTCGCACTTTGCCAGTTAGTATTGTTTATTCTCTGGCACCTCTGAAGAAAGTGCGATGTACAGAAAAACATGTCTAGGCCGTTAAGAGTGTATGAATATTAATGACGATGATTTTGAAGAAAATATTGGGCAATGAGTAGAGCAAAAAGTTAGTACTCATGAGAATATATCTTAGAATTATTAAATTGAATGTGTCTGACTCATCAAGCGGACAATCGTGAGTAGAATCTGGGGAAGAAGACGATAATGAAGAGTAATTTTTTGAGAATGATGAACTCGAAGTAACTGAGAATTCAAAATACCATAATGGAAAAGACAAATTGTCTGCAATATTTGTGGAGAAAAGATTGCTAAAGAAACGTGTCAGAATTTTAGAGTTAGCGGTAGCATTATTTTTGTACTTGATTTCCAGTTCTAGACTTATAGTAGTTTTCTTTAATATATTTTTTAATGTTCAATAAACTTTGACGATAAGATAAATTCATTAAATTAAAAATATGCTTAGTTTTACTCAACCATTTGTCCCACATATACAACCACGCAACACAAGGTTACGTTTCTATAGCGCTGAAACAAATTTTACAACATTTTATTACAACAAAATTGGGTTAAAAGGGTGAGATTGGTGTTCTTTCTCGTGAAGTCGAGATTCCTAAAGAAACATTATATATATATATATATATATATATATATATATATATATATATATATATATATATATATATATATATATTGTAACGCCTCCACTCGTGGAAACGCCCTGATAGAATGCTCTTTCGAGCTTGAATATCTCGGGGTAGGATCTTTTGGGGTATGAGAAAGTAACACACCCAGACACAAAATTAGAAAAATAACAGTATATTCTGTAATATGGCATGAGAAATTGTTCACACTTAACATTCAAATTCAGAATTAAATCAAATTTACAACACAACACAAAATTTACTTAACAATGTGCTCGCGTGTCGAGTCTGATTCTCCTATCACCCGTGCACGGTTTTGCTAAGTTATGAACTTAATTGAAACTAAATTTTCCCATACTCCTGGGATTAAACACAATCACTCGTTATTCAAGATCTTATTGCTACTTTACATTAAGTATTTCCTCGTTAGCAAATTTTATACAATAAAATGAGGAACTAATAAAATTACACAGTTTCTAGATCGATTCATTGCAAGTATTACCGCTGTACAAGGTAAATTTATGCTGTCGTGATACAAATCTTTACAAAGTTTTAATGGTCTGGTTCTTCATTTCACCTTCCAAATATGGTCTCCCACTCTGGTTTACCAGTTACAAATTACCTTTTGCCGCCGCCCAAGGCCCGGGTTACGCACCGCCGTCGCGTCGAAGTAGCTGCACACCTGCCAGCCGCGCCGCCACTCGCGTTTCCGATGTCCTCGAAGCCGTCTCCGCAGTCCGTTACCAGATTTTCGCACCAGTCTTCTAAGCTCGCCACCAGATCCAGGACACATGCACGCGTACTGCTCCGTCCCTTGCGTGTGTTACAGCACGTGTCGCTCCCACGCGTTGACTATGATATTGTTCACAATCACGTTTATTTTACGATGCGGCCCGTTATAATTTAACTTGCTGCCTTCGCCGCCTCAATGCAACGTTTTCTTCCACTATTACTCGCGATAATCCCTACGACTCCGCGTCTTTACTACAGAGGAATACCTCGCTCGTCGCCTTAGCTCTAGAAAAACTAGTACCTCGCTCGTCGCCGTCCAAATCGAGAAGAAGGCAGCTTTTCGCCGCTCCGCCGTATAAATGCGGCTGACGTCATAGAACCCTATGCCGCCCCCCTCCGTTGAATTACCCCGCCGCTCCTTCTGGCCGCCACCTCCAGGTCGCGCCTTTTTCTTCCGCGCTGCTCTTGCGATGTTATTTATTCACTCCTTCCACCGTCGATTTCGTTGCAAACCAGAGTTTTCCCGTTCATCGGCTCCTGGCTGGCCAGCGTGATGAGACGAGTCGGCTTCGCTTCGCTCCGTCTCGTGGCCTTCATTTCAGCACTTGCGGCTCCTCTCTGGTCGCCTGCTAGATCCCCACTCTGCCTCGACCTTCAAGGTGATACCCCTCGCCGCCGATCAAACAACGGATATTTCACATGGAGTGGTTTCTGTCTTTTTTATATTTACCTTCCGCACACGAAATGTTCCTATTCAGGCTATGGCACTATGCTCTATTACTGGGCTGAGCACGCGGTTTATCTGTTCACGTATCATAAGAGGGATTTCTCACACACCATCAATACTGAAGACATTGCATCTGTGCACAGTGTCTCTCCGTATAATTGTCACCAATCTCCGAATGTGTTTATCAGACGCCTTCTTCCACCCGCAGATACGGTGCCGCTCACGTGTCCATGTATTCCCGCTTCTGTCCAATCCACACAGATGCAGATTGTCCAAGTAATATTGTTTTTCATTTGTCTCTATTACACTTATAAATTAGTCTTGCTTTTCACCGTTTTTGTCCCGATGTAAAGATAGTTGCGGCTGGATTCTTTGTCACTCCAGTATCTCACTGCCACTGCCACACTCTCTCTCCCTCTCTCGCCCTTCCCTCTCTGGCGTCAACTGCTTGCCGTCGTTCCCACCTTTTTCCTGCCTCAACTGACTCGTTCCGAACAAGTCGTCGGGCTATGGTCATGGCGAACGCCCAATTCAATTACAAACGTACATTCAGAAACGCAATAAGTTTATATATATATATATATATATATATATATATATATATATATATATATATATAATAACGCCACCACTAGTGTAGCAGTCGTCCGAAAGAATGCTCTTTCTAGCTTTGAATATCTCAGGTGGCAGGATCTTTAGGGTATGAGAAAGACACACCCAGACACAGAATTAGGTAAAACAGTAATATATTCTTAAAATATTGCACAAATCAACCCTTTTACAGTCATCAAAATAAGAGAACAAAAAAATACTCAATTGCTGGCTGCGCGTTTGAACGCATGCAAACCACTGATGGTCAGACCTCTTAGAGAAATTTACAAAAGAAATATTTGCTTATGGTTTCACTCTTCGCCTAGCTAGCGATATTTTCCTTATAACATCCGTGCACGGAGTTCTTGCTTGGCCAACACTGGTGAATGAAACTTAATTACTTTTTTTCATACTTCCTGAATTAATTTACCAGAACGCATTATTATAAGGCTTACTGCTATTCGCGTACGAGATTTCCTCGTCAATTACATACAAAATGAGGAACACAAATTAATTATCTTTAATACAGCTTCGGAATGAAATGTACTACCGGCGTACGAGGTTATGAAATACTTCACCGCGACCAATTTTAAGGCGAACATGCAAAATTTTGTATTTCTGGTTTCTGGTGCCAACACTACCTTTCTAGTTCCTGTCTCCCACCTCAGTTTATGCAAATTTGGAAACAACCGTGCCGCCACTCGCGTTCCTGCAACGTAACCCGCTTCAATGCCGCTCCGAAGGCCACTCGGTCTCCTTCGCGCCTGCCATCAGATCCAGGGACCAGTCTTCTTCGCCCGCCTTCTTGCGACACGAGTACGCGTATTGCCCAGTCTCTCCGCGTGTGCTAGTTAGCGTGTCGCCTCACTAATGCTTTACAAAAACTCTCACAGTTCCGCAACCACAGCCACTATTCTGATCCGTTCTAAATTTCACAGTTCTTACTGCAATCTCCTATAATGTTCTCCTTACACCACGTAGCCTCGCTACTCTATCATTTCCCACTTCCTACCACCTCCAAAACTACCGCTTCTCTACCTCAACTATTCCGCTACCTTACTCGACTTCTCACCTCGACGTCTCACTCAAGAAGGGCTCTTTTCCTCTCTACTCCGCCGTTTAAATGTTGCATTGACGTCACGGTACAACCCAACCGCGCTGCCCATATTCCGAAAGTGCACCGCCGCCGCGCTTCAGGCCGCAACTAACAGGTAGCGCCTTTTTCGATCAGTGACCGACGTTCGGTCATACCTTCGCTCTCCACGTCTCCGTCAACGCTGCGTGGGCGTTGTGGGGTTTGTGGCGATGCCTCAATATATATATATATATATATATATATATATATATATATATATATATATATATATATATATACATACATATTCACATATACATGGAGCGGTAGCTCAGTGCATCAACTGATGTCACTACAGCGCCTCTGACTCGGTCCTAGGTTCAAGTCCGGACGGCGGCAGGATTTTCGACACTTGCTTTTCAGCTAGGCCGAATTCAGTCGCTGTCTAGAGGATAATTCTAGCTGCCGGCTGCTCTGATCGGTATTTTTCCGTGGTTTCTCCGATGACCAGGCGAATGTCAGAGCAGTACCCTAAAAAACGGGCCACGTACCGCGCGCGATCTTTCCTTCCTCTTCCTTGTCCTATCCTCTCCTCTTATACACTACCACATATTCCGAGAGACCGGTCGGGAGCTTAGAGCTTGTCCCGGGTGGGGCGGTGCCCCGCTGGTGGGAGAGTCGTGGTTAGAGGGAAACCCCACTAACCGACAGTAGGTCGGCACCGGCTCTCGCCATCCAGCGGGGGAAGATCACCGCCATCTTCCGAGAAAGAACATGCACTAATTTAACGGGACTAATGACCAACGCAGTTGACGCGCCCGGAAACCTTACCTAAAACGGGAGAAAGGGAAGTATGGAGGAGATTCTTTTCGCGTTGCCCCATGTTCTTCCAAATAAAAGAAACGTAAATGTATTTAGAAAGACAAACCACAACATTTCATAAGAAGTTGCAGTAAACACATGTGTCTGTCACCCGTCTGCTCTGTTGTCAAAACCAATGTCACACATTCATCATATCATCCCAATGCGATGAATGCATAAGCCTTTCCAGTGCCCCAAACACAACAACAACAACAACAACAACAACAACAAAATAATAGTTAATGTTTTCTAAATTGTGCAATGACACCAAGTCTTACTAACAACTATGTAATCCTGATACCAGTGGATGTAGCGTTACAGAAGCTTTTGCGGTTTTTGCATGATAGGTAATCCAGTTTGATCAACTATTATTTCTTGGCAAATTCCTTCTTTCACTATCCAACAAATTACAAATGAAACCTTCAATGACTCCCCATGCGATTCATAATGAAGGCGCATGAAGTTTTTTTTATTCTTGAACTTGTATTGATTTAGAGTTATCTCCGCTTATGAATACTTCAACTTGCATGAAAATAATTATCATCATTGCACTCTTGTTTCGCTGCATATTTCATACAGAGAATTGAATTTACAATTCATTCACAAGACATGAAATCAAAATCTCTAGTCAACCCTGGTTATGTTGCAACAATTCAAATATTTATCTACTAAAGCATTTCCATTCTCATTTATCCTATAGGAGATGAA
This sequence comes from Teleogryllus occipitalis, assembly GCA_011170035.1. Classification (NCBI taxonomy): domain Eukaryota; kingdom Metazoa; phylum Arthropoda; class Insecta; order Orthoptera; family Gryllidae; genus Teleogryllus; species Teleogryllus occipitalis. The sequence continues at coordinate 1,299 of BLKR01016487.1, read as the reverse complement.
GCCCAATAACTTTAAAATTAAGTTAAAATGAACAAGACCTCTGAAAAATCATGTCTAATAATTATGACTAATCATTGCGGAATCAGCTTCATTTGATATCAGAAAATTAACCGTATTACAGAAATTAACACAATGATTCAACACAATGTCACAGAATGCCCCCTCCATGACAATCAGACAATTAATGATAAATTACTTCGATCACTGCAAATTCCCATGAGCATGAATTTCGGGAAAAAGCTTCATAGCAAAAATCGCAAATAGTTTCGTGCGGTCTGATAATTAACTTAGAGTCTCCGAGCAGTATAGTATTTGTTTAACCCCGCGTAATGTTTCATTTATAATCCCAGGTTCTTCACTCATAAGTTGCGTCCACATAAATGTAATGAAGTCTTCCCCCCTCAAGCATAAAGTCGCCAACTCGAAACAATGTCTCAAATGGGAAAGAATCACTATACAACTCCACATATCATGTAGCCCTTACATTTCCTCGACTTACAATGCTTAGTTCACTTTTGAAATCAAGATTTTCAACAAAATCTTATCCTTTCAATATTTCGTTTCATTTGCGCGCTTTCTCTCTCTCCATTATCTCTCTCTCCATTCTACCTCTCTCTCCATTCACCCTCTCTCTCCACTCACCCTCTATCTCCATTCACCCTCTCTCTCCATTCACCCTCTCTCTCCATTCACCCTCTCTCTCCATTCACTCTCTCTCCATTCTCCCCCTCTCTCCATTCTCCCTCTCTCTCCATTCTCCCTCTCTCTCCATTCACCCTCTCCATTCACCCTCTCCATTTATCCTCTCCAATCTCTCTCCATGCTCTCTCTCACTATTCTCTCTTTATATTTTTGCCTTTCTCTCTCTCTCCCGCTCTCTCATGCGTTCGCCCTCCGGACCCACGTAGTTGTACCGTCTTAATCGGTATGTATATACACAGCGTGAGCCACGTAACGTTAGCATTTCCTGTAATTTTTGAACAGTTGAAGTTATTCCAATGCAGTTTTCACGAAAGAGCATGAGGGATTGGATTTCGATTTTATTACTTTTAGATATACTGAGATAATGTGTTTTTGAAATGTAACTATAATTTTTTTGTCTATTATGACGAGCGTTAAAAACCGAATCAAATGATATACATATTGTCATATGTTAAATAAGCATTTTTATTGTAATTTAGAATTTTGCTACTCGTGTTTAACGTACATTTTAATGTAATAGTCCACCAAGCAAGGCTTAGTAGCGCACTCCCTGCTAGCACGTGCTCGGAGCCTTAGCATTTCCGCTAAATAGGAGAC
>BLKR01016486.1:0-26327 GCA_011170035.1 Teleogryllus occipitalis | reverse complement strand
GACAAGAATTCAGAAAACGGACGTTGGGAAATATTCATTCGCGAATCGAACTATTAGAGACTGGAACGACTTGCCTGTGACAATCTTTGATCCCTTCCCTCATGATGTCAGCAAATTTAAAAATAAATTAAATTCCTAGATGTTTATATGTGTCTTATTACCTCCTATGTAAAGTATGTTATATTATAACTATTATTATTATAACATTATTATTATTATAACATTATTATTATTATAACATTATTATTATTATAACATTATTATTATTATAACATTATTATTATTACTATTACTATTATTATTATTATTATTATTATTATTATTATTATTATTATTATTATTATTATTATTATGTGCAGTGGCGTGTAGTGCAGTGATGTGAAGTTGAGGGAAAAGAGTGTGTCAGAATCACATTAAAATGTGATTGGCAGTATGGTGAGGTGAGACGAGGCGACGTGAAGTGAAATGAAGTGATGTGAAGTGAAGTGAAGTGGAGTGCTATGGAAGCTTGCACGGTGAAATGTTTATGTTAATTTGTAAAGTGTGTAAAATTTGTAAAATTTTGTATAGTTGTTAAGTTCTGTAATGTTTAGTTAGTGTATTCTGCCACCAAGTTCTGGAACTTATTTGCAGAATTAGTAATAAATCTATCTATCTATATAATACACATATCAACATCTAGAAATCTAATTTATTTTTAAATTTGCTCAGGCTCCTTTGAGGAAAGGGATCAAAGATTGTCACAGGAAAACCGTTCCAGTCTCTAATATTACGATTTGCAAATGAATATTTCCCAACGTCCGTTTTCTGAAGTATTGTCAGAATTTTGTGCATGTGATCCGCTCTGCCGAAATATGTAGGATTTCCTAATCGACCTAGAATTTCTTTCCACACTCAAAATAATGTGATACGTATAGCTTGGAAATAATACGATTACTACTAGTTACAATGTATTATCAATGTCGAAATGAATCCTTTTTTTGCGAAAATGTACAATTTAAAAAAAATACTTTGAGTTCATTTTTAAAGTTGAAATTTTTACTGAAGTTTGGAATCATCACGATCTAGTATGTGTGCAATTTCCTGATTTTTATCCTGTCTCCCATCAGAGATATTATACTTGGAAATTTGGAAAAAATCCAAAATTCCAATTTTTAAGAGGGTGTAAGTTTCAAGAGGTACGTTACTTACCAATGCTATTTTACAAAAAGTAACTATACTGTTTTGTGTAAAAGCTCAGAAAAATTAAGACTGAGATTCTATTTCTTTTTTTAAAAATTACTGTTTGAAAATCCAACTTGGTTCATTCGCGTTCCATAGATTCGATTGCAAATATCAGCCAAAAACATCCAAAACAAAGGAAATTTATGTACTAAATATGAATATTTTTTCGAGATGGTGGAGCGACCAATTCGTTAAATTCTGGACCACTTAAAATGGATTCGTCTTGCTATTTAATGTAGTATATAGAAAATTGTGCAGTCAGGACCCATGTGTTGAGAGCCCTTGATATCGAAAAATCGATTGTCTTGATATCGCCAAACGTCTGTGGTGAACGCTATCGCCTAAAGCAGGCTGTTCCAACTCGGCCTCTCGGGGGCTCGGGCGGCCGCGGGCGCGCCCGCGTGCCCTCGTGGCCAGCCGAGGAGGTTGTGGGCGGGAAACGCTCGTATCTCTAACGCTTTGCGTTTCGTGGAAGCCAAATGAGTACGGCAAAGGCTGCCAGAGGAAGCCACAACCCCTTTCCCTGTCTTACCATCACCGATGAAGTTGGAGATAACAGATTTTCAGAATTCCCTACTTCTAAAGGACAGGCATTTTAATACTTTTCATCGGTGGCGATATCAGAATTTGCCAGTGGATGTCTTCCCTTAGCACCATCAAATATAGCGAAGATTATATCTTTATTTGGTTCAACGAATTGTTGTGACCAACGTTTGTCTGTAATGAAAAGAATATTAAAACAACAAAGAACCCAACTTCAGAACAAGACATTGAAGTGTGTTGTATTCATCGCAACAACCCAAGGACCGACTCCAGATATTACTTCACTTGCTTTGAGAAAAATATATCTAAAATTAATTTCATAAAATACGGTTGTTATATTGAATCGAATTGTACGTTTCCTGATAAATTTAAAGGCTTCTTTTTGACTATGAGCCCTGGTGTCCCCTCCACTCCCCAACCTCATCGCTCCGTGCTTCGGCTATCAGCGACGAATTGCGGCCTAAGGTCAAGGCCAACTCGCGCCCCCAGAGCTTCTATTTCGCCAGGCGCCGGCAGCGTCTGTGCCTGCCGGCCTTCGCCAGTGCCCGCGGTGGCCCGCGTGCTCGCCCGCGAGCAGGCGCGTTGGAGCAGCCGGGCCTAATCCGTGCAGACGATTTCCTCCAAAAATGACAACCCGGCATGCGGGCATTCCCGCTTAATATGCCTCTGTTTCATATTCGACCTACGTAGGTACGATCACGAATCTGTGTATTGCGGCCCATCGAAAATTCTCTCAAGCGTGAAAAGGAGAAATTTACACACGTCCTCCGCAATTTTTTATAAAATAGCTACTAAACTCGTTCAGTCCACAACTTCAAAATTCTGGCGTTAGGGCGATCACGTTCTCTGCAATTATACATTACACATATATAGGGCTTCCAGGATTTTGTTAACGGTTGTCATGCATTCAAACACGCATTCAAGAATGCGTGATACCGTTAAACACAAGGATAAGGTTAGGTAGAGCGTCAATCTATATTATTGATAATATCCTTTAAGTGTGCTGGTGGGGTCTGTGATACCCACACTGTTATATCTTTTTAAATAATTTAAATAGTTTTATAACTAATTTCTCAGCGACTGGTGTATTCCTTTCAAATCGTGGGGTTAGCGAGCTAATGAGCCACCGTCTTGTTACGTTTGTGCAGTAAGGAATTATGGCCGATTCGAATGTTTCCGGGTATCCTAGACCCCACCAGTATAGTTATGCAAGTTTTTTAAATACATGGCTTCTTATGAAATCGATGATTTAGCAACGTCGTTTATTAGAAGAGGAATAGTGAATACATTGTGTATATTACAGAGTTCATTTTTCATTTTAGTTAGTTAGTTAGTTAATTTTACGTGGCGAGACTCGGGCCATCAGGCCCGCTCTTCCGTCTAACCACGCAAATTTCGTTACGCTCCTTTCACCACCTAGCGGAGAAAGGACGTATTATCTTGGGCGACGAAACAGGCGGATCTCAATTTTGCTCAGAGGCTTCATTTAGGTTTGAGGATCTTTCACATGCAGTAAATCTACTAACATGGGACAGCCGGCTTTACTTCCCCTCCGAAGGAAGGCGTACGAAGGATTTTTTCGCCCTCAAAAATCCACGGCTTCGATCGGGTTTGAACCCGCAAACTCGGGTACAACAGTCCGGTACGCTAACCGTTATACCACCGAATCCGCATTTTAATTGCAGTTTTGCATTTGAAATGTCTACTATCACCGACAAAGAAATCCTGCGATTATTGTTGGTTGTTGTTGGACAGCAGTAACAAGTTTCGGGATCAACCCGTGGTTATAACACAATCAGTAGTTCCAAAGGAAATAAAGATTGTCCACGAGGCGCTGACAGAAATACCAAATATCTTTGCATTAACTGCCCAAAATTTATTTGTTTCGCAACACTCACTTTTTGTTTCAATTAACCTGCTTTGGAAAATCAATAACATTCTAAAAATCTGTTTTACTTTCTTCATGCATTTGCCTGCTTATGTTTGATTTCTACACTTTTACCGAAATATATAACTCATCTGCATGCTGAATTGCATTAAATATACTTTTCGTTAAAAAATATTGCGTTCAGCGAATTATTTCCTGTCTAGAGACTCTCAGGCCCCGTCAGCACAGTTACCATATTATTTTTCACCAGCACAGTTAAAGGTTAAAGATCTATTAGTTTCATTTACTTTTGTATTAATTTTCGTATACCTAAAGTGTTTATATGTTTTCCAAGAACGTAAAAAAATGCCTTGATCGCTATCTGAAATTTCAGAACGTTAACTGCGATGGAAATGTATAGATTAACATTAATTTTTAGTTTACAAACATTAACAAATTTAGATTAAGATAATTAGATTAACATTAATTTCTAGTTTACAAACATTAACAAATTTAGATTAAGATAACATGTAAAGGATTTATGAATAGCAATAATGTTACATCAACTAATAATCAATAAATTTTAATCTACATATGTAGAATCTTACGCTTTGGAAACATATGTACACTATTTAAAAAATGGATTATTTGGAAAAAAGAAAAAAAACATTTTCGACTTTAAACACCCGTTTGAAATTTCCAGTTTGACACGTTTTTTTTGCGTGAAAATTTAGAGTTTATATTATATTGTACGAGAGAAAGACAGAGAGAAAGAGCTGTGAAGAAGCTGTGTTGTTTTCGAAAAAGCATTCTCTAGAATTGGCCTCGGTCTGATCTTAACTTCCCGCTCGTGATCTTACCTTCTCATTCCCTCCCTACGCATTTTCAGGCAGCAATGACTGTAGTAATTGAAGGACTCTTAAAACACCATCAAATGAAACGAACCTCACATACAAGGAGGAAGACGCAAGTGAAAATATGTTGTGATGGGAGTACCAGTTTTGTTGAATGAGAGCGAAATATGTAAATAACTTTTTAATATTAGTAGACAGAGAAGAGAAAAGTGCCTCGAACAGTACACCTACTACAAATGATATGTTTAAGACTCCCAAAAGTAGCTCGATATTATTAAATTGTTGAAAAAAAGGTTCGTTTCAACCAACACGAAAATGGAGTCCCAGCACAAGTCTACTTTTTTTTCCTAGGGCTTTTATCCAGCGGACAGCCGGTTGCCCTTTACGTCCCGAAGTGACGCATATTCGACCATACACTAGACAAACACTTGCGGGCTCCTCTGATCTGGGGTCAGCAGAACGCGAGGCCCTCCGCGATAACACACACACACACACACACAAAGTCAAGGGACAAACAACCATGCCCAATGCGGGACTCGAACCCGCGACCCTTCGGACCAAAGGGCTGAGTCAGTACTCGCTCTTAGCCACCTCGGCCATCCAGGTCGGCACAAGTCTACTTATTTAATTAAAAAAAGATAGGAAAAAGAAGAAGAGTATTTTGACTATTAGAGCTAATGACTACTGTCTGATTTAAATACAGTGGCTCTCCAAGGTCAGGAGCTGGGAGGAGAGGAGGCCGCTGTTATCCAATTCGGAGCTTCGATGCGACTTAAATTTTTGATATTGAAGCTCCCGATTGGATGACAGTGTCCACAATTCTTCCAGATCCTGGTTTTTATTTTCACTATTTTTAAATCGGACAATAATAGAGCAATCAGAACGGATCAACCGAAGGCCGATGTGTCCAAACAACTGTTTTGTCTCTTGAGTTTGTGGAAGTGGTTTCTCCTTAAATCCTTCAATCTCTCTCTCAGTTTTTTTAAATGTTTTGAAATGGATCTTCGCTGTGATGTGACTCAGCTTCAGGCTGCGCATTCATTCTTAGTCAGAACTGCGTTGTCAAGAGTTTCTTTGTCTTCTACGTCTATTTCTCATAAAGAATGTGTACGCTTTTGCAGTATTGTTTGGAGAAGTGTTTTGCAGCATTTGCATAATTTGAGGTTTGTGCGCGTTTCGAGAGACTAAATTAATCCATTTTCTCAAAAACGTAGTTCCGATCAGATACTGTAATCTTAATAAATAAAACTTAACTGTGATTCATTATGTAGTTGGACATCGTACATGAAACCTGTTTCTTTTTTATCACCTGAAAGCATATTCTTATTGTTCTGTTTGTTTGGTTTCTTAGGATCACGAGATGATTTTGCAACCTGTCATAATGAGCGGCCGGCATGGTATAAAGGAAACTTTGACGTCACCTCGATGTTATTAAGAACGCTCTAGAAAAGTAGCGTGTCAGCATATCAGCCTTTTAGATCGATCACGTAGGCACTTGATAAGACTGGATGACGATATTTACAGAGAGGCAATGATTCAGGAACTGTTCTGTTTAGGTTACATCAGCAATAGTATAATGAAACATGAATACTTTAGCTGACGTGTGTGTCCGCTAATGAAGCTATGAATTTGTTGTCTCTTTGTTTGGAGTCAGGAAACTTAGTGAATATGTTGAAAAAAGGCCACCTCTGGAGGAAGGACAAAGAGGTTATAGGAAGATAAAATATCTGGTGTAATTTTATTTGAATACTGAAGCGGAAGAAAACTAATTTAAAATTTTAATTCCTTTGCTACTCAAAACAATTGTTTTTGGGGTATTTCTATCTGCAACAAGTATAGCAATCAGCTTCTGGGTTAATGGTTCCCTTCTCGATTAGGTTTCTTGTCTAGTTTCCGTTGATGGGTCATTCAAATGATGAGATGGTTTTTTGCTGTTACTATTGGTCGGGAAATGTGTCAGCTGTACAGTGCGTTCTCATCTTCATTCATAGCTGAACTTTGTGCAAGTTAAGTGACAGAGTAAGGTTTCTGGCTCTGCAGAGCTCAAGAGAACATAGTATTACACCCCTTGATCTTTGCGTAGATTTTTTCTAGTCTATGAACATAAATATTTTTTGATATAGTTACTTGTGCTAGTAGGCCTAGTAGGCTAGTATAGGTCTAGAAAAACTTCGGTAACATGGAATACCGTTTTTGTTTGTTAGTATCACTGTGTATTAAAACTTTTTGGAATAAAGAACTGCACGGAATAAGAAAGAAGCTTAAAGTTCAACTATTTTCAATTAAATATTTTTTTTTGAAAATTTCTTTGAAAACGTTCTTTATAGCAATAATTTTATTTTGTTTTTATCGTTGCATTTGGTGGGTAATATGAAATATGGGTTTTCAAATGACAATAATTAAAAGAGGTAGATAAAAACTATGCAATGAAATATATGATATTATAAAATACAAATTTCATTGATTTTTAATATTTGACCTGCAAAAATCACGCATGTAATCTTCAGAATAGTCAAGTTGGGCCCACAGGGAACAGGACAAATATTTCACACAAACCTCTCCCCGTCTATTTCCAGAAAAAATCCCATTGCAGAAGATGCATTCTGTATCATCATTTTCAGGTAAAGGAAATGATAAAAACTCGAACTCAAATGCTACACTTGAATGGAAAGACCTAGTATTCCACAGAATCCGGCAAGCCATTTTGAAATCAATAGCGTCTGACCTAAACGTGAAGAACTGAAAGCTACAAAATTAGCATAAAGTAATAAAAAGCAACTCGTGTTGTTTATATTGCGTGTAGTTTCTAAATATTAGACAGAAAACAAACTAATAGTATATGCTATTCAAAACCTATCAGCGTAAATGTTTGTGGACCCAAAAAAATCTTCTTCAGTAGTAGGCATGATATATGTGACAAACGGGCGGCATTGTGTTTGGCTGCAACTCTTGCCAGAGGAGTAAGCTCGTTGTTCCGTATTACCCGATTATTCCATATTACCCCAACTTTCTCTACTATATATTATTAATTTAATAAATAAATAGTAAGTAAAGTATCACGTTAAAATTTCCAAAATGTTAGATCATAAAAACTCAATACAGGTCAGACCTATTTTTAAATTAGGATACTTTACAATAGTATTATTGTAATTTTTTTCAATTCATTTAATTCATCATTTAGTTCCGCCTAAGCCATTGGGTGTTTCCAACATGTAGTTTCGGCGTAGTTAACGTTTCCTCACTATCATATTTTCCGTACTATATTTCAAGATGATACAAATAACTTCACGATCGCCTTCACATACTTCATGCGGAGGCAAACGGTCACTCAGATCATTTTTCCAAGGAATGAGCACAAAGTTGTAAACGTCCTCCCTCTTCTCGGCGATATAGTATGGCACTCATCGTCGTCATCGTCACTATCAATGCCGACCATGGATAAAGTCCTTTAAGATAGGTCAGCCCACTGGTCTTGTATCTAGGCAGACTGTGATTCATCAGAGGCTCTCATAAATCTAAGTAAGCAAGGCTATTGTTCTGTCAGAAAGAAAAAAATACACCCGTTGAAAAGTAGAAGGTAGAGACTCGGGCTAGAAAGAAAGCCTATGAACCCAGCCCGCTTCCCGAAAAGCTTCAGGAATCCCTTGACGTCATCGCTGGGGTGGTCTTCAGGATCAGTTAGAGAATTAAACGGAGAAGGCGTCTGTATCAATATTACTATTGCGCTCGGAAATTAAAAGCAAACGATGGAGCCTCCAGCTGCGTTAGAAATCTAAAGTGGTTTTGATAATTACCCAGAAACTCGGGAAAAATCCAAAAGCAATGAAATAGTTTTGATTTTGAATAGAAAATACAAACTTTTATTATGTTAGTCCGTAAATTCGTGTGTCAGAGGTTACACCTATATTCGTATACTCTGTACGTCTCAGTATTTTCAGTACGTCTCTGCCTACGACGTAACTGTCGTCATACTAAACACACAAGCCTTAGTATCCACGTGTTCCTTTTCAGAAGAGTGTTTTCCCTACTTCAGGCCATTAGTGGAAATGAAATGTAGAAAACGCCTTAATTTGGTTAATCGGTTATCTATTAAAATATACATGTTCTTAGAACACTTGTGGAATTTGTTGCCCCCTTCGATGGCGGGGAGTGGGTGTAGCCTTAGGACTCAATCGCTTTAGGGGCAGCAACAAGCTTTTATTATTACTGCATCCACTTATTCGAGCAGACGTGTCTTTCACAAGATTGCAAATGACAGGGTATAATAGAATTTCATTTCTTCTGCTTATCGCATCTCGATAGTGTTACTTGCGGAGTACATGGAAGTGTATTTCCATTAATATTCTTGTTAAATGATATTAAAGAATGGGTGGAATTGCGATTTTGGGTCCTTTTCAAACTTTCTTTCCCTCTCACTCCTGATATGATGATTACTTACTCAGAATGAACCTGAGGATTCTCGACGTAATGAATCCATAGTCGATTTTCTATGGTGAAGCCCGACATAATGGAGGCTCTGTAGATGGTTTCTTGTGCTATATACCCGCACCTTATATTCTACTAGGAAGATTTCTTCCCGGGGTGGTCACCTAGGCGTCAGACCCTATCCGCATCCCCCGTCGACGCCCTAGTACGCGGACAGGCTGGTTTCTGGGTCCCGCCAGAACGCAGTTTACCCTTTCGTTAACCTTCACATTCAATGCCTGGGTCGAGCCGCCTTGCCAGCTCAGATCTATCGGCGTTCCCGGTCGCTGCCAAACACGAAACAATGCGCCACTCACAATGCGCCGGGACATGTCCCTCTTCTATGAACGGAGTATCGGACTACAGTCGCGAAGAAGCAAAGCCCTCATCTGAGGCCACCTTAGCTAGGGTCCCAGGGGCCCGAGACCCCCAACCCGTCTCCTCACTGCCTCCAACTTGAAACTATCGCCGGAACCAACCGTCTCCTCACTGCCTCCAACTTGACTACCGACGGAACCTAGGCAACCTGATAGAGGAGTTGATGCCCCCCATCTGGGCTTTTATGTGGGATCCTGAAGTCGGCGGGCTAGAGGCCTACCTGGTGGGTCACCGGGAGAACCCGGTAACACGGAGCTTAGCACCGCTCACTCGCTGTTCCCACCTTGAATCTAACGACTAGAGTGCCGCCATAAAACTCGAGGTGCATATGCTCGTTTACGATCCTCCATCAAGAACTGACCTCCGAAGTCGATGGTTTCCCTCTGCGAGAACCGGAGGCTCAGGGCATTAACTTTCGTCACTGAAATGCCTCTGACCGGAGGGTCCTCGAGTTCGAGTCCCGACGGGGGAATGTTTATGCTGCGTCTCTCACGCACTTGTCTCACGCATCAGGGGGAATTCACCCCCGGGAGGCACCTGAGCGTTAGCCCCTATCCGCACGCCCCGCAGGCGCACAAGTACGCCTTTGGGCGCACTGGGTCCTATTAGAACGCAGCTGATCCTCACGGTAACCTCCCCATACAGTGCCTGGGTCGGGCCGCCCTTCCAGCTCCGAGCTCCTAGCTATCCAGGCTAGTACCGGAGTCAAAACAAGGAGCTATTTATTTGCGCCGGGAACAAGTCCCTCCTCTTTTCCCAGAGGATCGGGCTACTGCCACGACGAAGCCAAGAGCCCAACTAGGGGCCACCCCAACTAAGGTTCGAGCGGCTTGGAGCCCCCATCCCGTCTCCTCGCTGCCTACATCTTTAGGCTAACGACGTATCGTCAGAACCTGGGCAACCTGACGATAGGTATCAGTTTCCCGCCGGTCTTTTCTATGCGGGTTCCGAAGCATTCTGAGGAATCTCCTTCACTCAATTTTTCCCAATGGTCAAAGCGCCAGGGGTCCAACTGGTGGGTGATCGGGTAAGCTGGGGAAGCCCGGCAACCAGGACCTTAGCATCGCCTACTCACTGCCACCATTTTGAAGCTAACGACGTGAGTGCCACCGCGAAACTCAGGGTCCGGGTGCTCGTCGACTACTCTCCACCAGGAATCATGGCAAACTACGTCACCGTGATTGCCCCCTGCGGCGAGTGCCGACGGTGGCAGTAGACGGGGAGTCCCGACGGTGGCAACTCTAGTCCAGTAGCTAAGGAGGATTTTACCGCTTCCAGGAGGAGAATTCTAGTGGCTTGCTACTCTCGTCAGCACGTTTTCGTGATTTCTTCATCAGTAACTTCCATGTGGATGCTTGAGCAGTACCCTAAGAAACGGATCACGGAGCGCGCCTGGTCTTTCCTCCGTCGGTGCCCTTTCCTCACCCTTCATACACACATCCCCGCTTACACTCACTACTTAATCATGTCTGTAGACCAGTGGGGAGTTCCTCTTAACAATCCAGGCTAGTAATGGAGTCCAAACAATGCGCTACTCACATACGCCGTGAGCAAGTCCCTCCTCTTTGTCCAGAGTATCGAGCCCCAGCCACGACGAAACCGAGAGCTCATCATAGACCATACCTGAACTGATATCACATACGTGGCCGCGATCCCCCCTGCGAGGCGCTGCACGGACAGATGCAGTGTTGACTCTGAGATAACTCAGACGGTAAACCCTTGACTAATCGACCCATCTCATGAGATCCGGATGGATGCGCTGAACCACCTAATGAGGAGTCTTCAGTGCAATAGCGTCGGAACGACCCGTGGTGTAGTGGTCAGATCGATCACCGGTCACCTGTCGGTGCCGGGCTTTAAATCGCGGTCGATCCATGGGAAATTTTAGTGATGAAAGTCGGTTGACGACAGGTTTCTTTGAAGGGCCTCCTGTTTTTCCTGCCTCTCATTCCACCTTTGCTCCATCTTATTCCATATCATCATATAAAACTCTCCAATTAATAAAATTGAACCTTCAATTCCAGGTGTAATCAAAAGGCCACTAGCATTTCAGTAGTGCTAAGACTACTTGAATCTTAATGAATATATCTCATTGTAACTCAAGACATCTTTGACTGAACAGGACAGAAGTACCCAATTTCCGTTGCCGAAAAGGTAGTACATACTATTTTGTAATCAAAATGGATCAATTCAAACACGAGAAAGAAAACAGAAAAGTATTTAGTCACAAAAGTTGAAAGATCGCAAGGTATGGTTTTCGAGAAAAAGAAAAGAAGACAAGGATATTCTCAGAGAAGGAGCGTGACGTGTCGGACCGGTGAGTAAACTAATAATAGAATTCCTGTAGCCGATCGAATGCCATTAAGTGAAATAGACTCGATCATGTTAGAATGTCAATGGTTTCTAATGTCAAATGTCAAAGGATGACACATGGTGCTGTGTCACTACGGAAAAGTTTATGAGCAATGCTGAATGGCAATTGACGCTCTTTCGAATTCCGTTGGCTTCCGTCTAAAAAAAGCGCCAGGCAATCTTGGAATCCATCGGCGAAGCGTTATCGTGCGTGAGTCACAAACCACGTTAACAAACGTCAATGCTTGGAGTTTGCGAATTTTCATGGACGTCTAACGTCATTGTTTATATTTACATAATTAAGATTATTGAATGATTTCATCGAATAACACGTCATCAAGATTCGCATTGACGTTGCGGTTATTTTTAAATTGAATTGTGAATAATCCATAAGCCACGTGCCGTGGTATGACATCATAGTAGCTCCTCCCATTGTTAGCGGCTGTCACGTGGTACTGCGGATGCAGATTCTGATGGATATAAAGCTCGGCGGTGTAGACGTGACGGCAGTCACTCGGGACCACTTGAGCCAGGACAGTCTCCACAGACACACATTGGTCGAGCACAGGAAGCGGATTCTGCGTCATGTACATCTACCCTCGTCCAGTGGCTGTTCACCCCGGCGACCGAGTGAACATGCGCCCGCTGTGGCTGGTCTCACTCGTCAGCTTCGGAGTGGTCGCTATGTTGTTCCTGGGAGAGATGGTGCACGAAAACGGGAAGCCGCACGTGGTGACCACGCTCCCAGTTGGTCACAACGGCAACGCCAACATCGCCTCCAGCGACTTTTCTGTACAGTGCAAGCGCCACGTTGCCCCTCCAGGGGACAACGTTTCCTTCGGACTGGAATTCCAGGAGGCGCCCGGCCAGTTCTGGAACGCCACGGATGACCGAAACCTTATGATCGACAGGCTTGGAGGCGTCGTAACTGCCTTCAGTTCTCTCATCTACTCGGACGCCATTCCTGAATCCGTGGCCAGCGACGCTTCTTGGTTCGATGCAGAAAACGACACCAGCCAGATCTTCCCTGCAAACCTATCTACGGCTAATCGCAACTCTACAAACCTCTCTGCAGCCACGGGTATTTTTGCAAGACTATCTGCTGCTAATGTCATCTCTTCAAAACTAACTGCAGCAAATCGCATCTCTGCAAACTTGCCTGCAGCCGATGGCATCTCTGGAAACTCATCTGAAGTTAATGGAATCCCTGCAAACTTATCTGCAGCCGATGGCATCTCTGGAAACCTATCTGAAGGTAATGGAATTTCTGGAAACCTGTCTGCAGCTAATTGCACCTCTGCCAACTTGTCCGCAGCCGGTGGCATCTCCAGAAACCTATCTCAAGGTAATGAAATATCTGCAACACTATCTGCTGCTAATGGCATTTCTGAAAACCTATCTAAAGCTAATGGAATCTTTGTAAATCTATCTGCAGCTAATTGCATCTCTGCAAACTTGTCTGCAGCCGATGGCATCTCTGAAAACTCATCTGAAGGTAATGGAATCCCTGCAAATTTGTCTGCAGCCGATGGCATCTCTGAAAACTCATCTGAAGGTCGCATCTCTGCAAACTTGTCTGCACCCGATGGCATCTCTGGAAATCTGTCTGAATGTAATGAAATCTCTGCTAACCTGTCTTCTGCTGATGGCATCTCTGGAAACCTATCTAAAGCAAATAGAATCTCTGCAAACGTGTCTGCAGCTAATGGAATCTCTGCAAACTTGTCTGCAGCCGATGGCATCTCTGGAAACTCATCTGAAGGTAATGGAATCCCTGCAAACTTGTCTGCAGCCGATGGCATCTCTGGCAACTCATCTGAAGGTAATGGAATCCCTGCAAACTTGTCTGCAGCCGATGGCATCTCTGAAAACTCATCTGAAGGTAATGGAATCCCTGCAAACTTTTCTGCAGCCGATGGCATCTCTGGAAACCTATCTGAAGGTAATGAAATATCTGCAAACCTGTCTACAACTGATGGCATCTCTGGAAACCTATCTGAATGTAATGAAATCTCTGCTAACCTGTCTTCTGCTGATAGCATCTCTGGAAACCTATCTAAAGCTAATAGAATCTCTGCAAACGTGTCCGCAGCTAATGGAATCTCTGCAAATTTGTCTGCAGTTGATGGCATCTCTGGAAACCTATCTGAAGATAATGAAATATCTGCAAACCTTTCTACAGCTGATGGCATCTCTGGAAACCTATATAATGGTAATGGAATATCTGCAAACCTACCTGCAGCAAATCGCATCTCTGCAAATGTGTCTGCAGCCGATGGCATCTTTGGAAACCTATCTAAAGTTAATGAAATATCTGCAAATGTGTCTGCAGCTAATGGCATCTCTATTAATCTGTCTGCAGCCAATAGCATTTATGGAAAACTGTCTGCAGCTAATAGCATTTCGCAAAACATTTCTGCAACCAAAGGCATGTATGCAGCTAAAGACAACTCTGAAAACCAATCTACAGCTAAGGGTATCTCTGCAAACCTGTCTTCAGCTTCCGACATTTCGTCAAATCCATTTGAAACCAATGGAATCCCTGCAAACCTTTCTGTAGCTATTGGTATCTCTGCTAATTTGTCTACATGCAATGACATTTATGCAAATCTGTCCGAAGCTACTGACATTCCTGCAAACAAGTCTGAAGATACGGATATTTCCATGAATCCGTCTATCGCCACTGGAATATCTGCTTACCTGTCTCCAATTAATGACATCTCTGGGAGCCAATCTACAGTTAAAGACAATATTTCGATCCTGTCTGCATCTTACTTCAACTCTACAAACCCATCCACAGCCACAGGTGTCTCTGCAAGTTTGTTGAAAGCTAATGATATCACTGCAAAACTGTTAGCTACTAACGACACTTCTGCGATTCCATCTACAGCTAAAGGCATCTTTGTGAACCTGTCTGAAACTACGGGAATTTCTGGAAAATTTTCAGAAGTTAGTGGAATATTCGGAAATATATCTGCAGCTAATGACATTTCTGCAAACATGACTGCAGCTAATGCCATCTCTTCAAACCAATCTACTGCTAAAGGCGTCTCTGCAAATTTGTCTACATCTACTGACATCTCTGCAAACCTGTCAAAAGATACTTTCCTTTCTGTGAATCTGTCTACAGCCACTGGAATCTTTTCAAATCTGTATGCAGTTAATAGGAGCTCTACAAACCTGCCTGTTGTAAATGCTACCTCTGCAAACCCGCCTAATTCCGATATCACAGCAAACATGTCTAAAGGCAATGATATCTCTTTGATGCAATCAACTTCTAATGGCACCTCTGGAAACCCATCTACAGCTCATGGTCTTCTGGCAAACACGTCTGCTGACACCGCTACAAACGCGTCTCATGCTAATGGCGCCTCATCAGAAACTCATCTTCCAACTGACCCAGTTGGATCCGCGTCATCTGCTGCCTCCGCTGTAGCTTATGCACCAAATGATCGTCGGCAGAAGAAGAAGAAACTTCGTGATTACTCCTTCATCATTTTGTGCATTCTTCATTTTTATACATTGCTCCTTCAAGTTCTATAGGCATTTTTTTATATATTCAAAATGCCCCCAAAAATGCTTCTCATTATATATTTAGCCAAGCGGCAATTACTTTATGTTATTTCATTTTTTAAATCATATTACTTTATTATAATATGTAATGACCACAACAATGTCATATACTATTTCTATTCTACAATGTGCTATATTGCGTGTCTGTCTATGCTGAAATCTGTCTTAAATTGTGATGTAGATTATAAAATATTGAATCAAAGTTTCATAATCGAAAAACCGAAAAACCGAATGTTTTACGCTCATTTAAATTGAATTTTGTTTCTCAGCAATTGCAAACATTTAAATGTTTCGAAGGAACGCTGTTTTAACAGTGTACAGAGCTATGAAAAATTATGTGTTTATTATATATAATGTTATATTATTATATTTATTGTATGTAATATTGTATATCATTTTACATAATATTATATATTGCTACATATTTTCAAACTTTGTGTCGATTGGGTTGTTTTTTAACAAATGCTATTAGATAATATCATTGTGAAAGCAGTATTTGTCTTTGAATTGCGATTTCTGAATTGAGGCAGAAGCATCATGTTCTACTGTGTACTAGTGAAATGATAAAAAGTTTGAATTGAATATTAAAGTGACTGCTAAATGGAAAAAAACGCCCTAACATGTTTTTGACATCTGAATTGTTTTCATTTTAAAATAAAATGTGATTGTACTTCATCTGTACCACTTTGTAAAGACGTTTCAATAAACGAGAGTTTGTTTCAAATTTAATTATCTTTATTTTCTGTACTCATCGTTATTTGTGTTTCTGTCCTAACGTTAAATAATACTATACTGTTCTACTGCAATGTAGAAAAAATGTACTAATGCATGATTAAATGATACAATCAATCCCATTTTATTTCCAATATATTACTGATACATTCTCCCAGAGTTGAGAATGTTTCAGTACTAAATTGAAATTGAAATGATGTATCAGTTTAATGTATCACATGTTAAAATATTTGTAATATTTGTTGTACATTTAATTCCTCATCATGAATTATATATATATATATATATATATATATATATATATATATATATATATATATATATATATATATTGCTTGTTCGTAAGGTGAATTGTGAATTAAATCGACAAGCATAATGATAAGTGGGTCAATGAAGAAGAAAATCGCACTTGGTCAGATAAAAACGACGTCAAAATCAAAATTGTATCTTGATGAAACAGGAAGGGCGTGACAATAGTCAGTGACCCAAGTTTCATTCGAGAATTATTCTAACCTTTTATACATTTTTTCGTACCAGTCTTCGGTATAAATGTAAGGGATATTTTCTTTCTCACTAACACTCCTGTGATTCTTTTCCAGACATTCTCCCAATCCAGGTACATAAATGTTAAAGAGAATGGGGTTGAGTTGTCAACACTAACTTGCTCTTTTATTGGTGCGAAACGCTCTTCCATGATTTCGGCCAACTCCCTCCTTTAGCTGCTCATTGGACACATTGAATTGAATCTTTGAATTATTTTCTAATTGTATACTCATCTTTCGTGATCTTCCACAACTTTGTTTTATCTTATCAAAACTACCTTACAATCTATGAAAACTACTATTAATTTTCCACCCTTTTCTTTCAAAGCTCTCCTTATAATAAAATCCATTTCTTACACGTTATCCCAAACACCTACCAATCCTAAAACACCTGGTTTTCTTTTAACATTCCTAAATCCTCTTTGTCTTTCAAGACTTATTTTAAAATTTGCTGCGTAGATACTATACTTAGATGTTACATCATACCCCTATAATTTGATATTTTCTCTATTCACCCTTCCTTCAAAATTGGCACGATGATTCCCTCTTTTCAGATCGTTGGGAGTACTTCTTCTCTACCTACTTTATTTAAAACCTTCCTTAAAATTTTCCATCACATTTTCTCCCCCATATGCCCAGACTTTATTTCTTTTGCTTACCCTTTTTTCATTTTTCTTATCACTTGCCTAATCTGCTCAATCATATTCTCCGCCATTTCCTCAAAAGCTCCGTTATCTAAACTGTCAGCTCCATTCTTTCCATCTCTTTTAAAATTCCCTTTCAGTCTTCATAAATCCTTTACCTCTATATCCGCTCGTGTCCTATCTAAACCTCTTTCTCCTCTTATCACCATATGTGTCATATGTCTCCATATGTATCACTAATTTCACTTCCTCTGTCTTGCTCATGCGTACATCGTTTTTCCCCCTTTTTTCCTTTTTATTCCTTTTGAACAGAGATATATTTTTCTTTATGCTCATAATTACCTCTTTCTTATAACCTCACATCATCTCCTTTTCATCAATCTTCCTACTTCTTTCTTCTTCATTTATTATTTTATGTTGAACTGCAGTGGACATCAGTCTCATAACTGTAGAGCATGTTATACACGTGATCATCGACCTTACGTGTTATACACGTTAAAAACCGACCTACACGTTGGCACGCGAGGTATACCCTCCAGATAACTCCGTCAACGAGGAACCGCGTCAGCCTGTCCACGCTCTACGCTTCCGACATGTACGGTAGAGTAGTGCATGAAAGTGTGTGTCATTACGAAGTTAGAAAAGGACAAGAAGGAGAAAGATAAGATCTCTCGTGGTCCGTAACCTCTTTGTTACAATACTACTCCTGCTTTCGCGTGGAATTGATCGGATAAACCACAGAAAACTACCGAAAGAGCAGCCTACCGCTAAAATTCTCCTCCAAACAGCGTGTAAATTCCACCTCCCTGTAGAGTTAGAATCGGACGTCCGAAAGCGTCGGGACTCGAACCATAGGATCTCGCTATTAGAGGCACTGCTGAGGCGGTGTTCCCCTGAGCCTACACAGCAGATTCTTCTTCTCATTACATTCTCTATCCTACAATTTCTGCCCTTTTTTCATTCCTCGTTTTTAAATTGTTTATTTTTGTCATCGTTTTATCACACATCTTTACATTGCCTCACCATCTCTACCATCTCGTCTTTTAATTATTTTTATAACTTTCTATTCCGTTCCGTTCTCAATCGTCCCTTCATCTTACTTTCTCGGCTTTTTTCCTGTCAGAAAGCAAGCGTGGCTCAATGTTAGTTCTCGCAGTCGCAATAAATTATATGTTGCTTAAATTAGTTTGAAATCTGGAGATGGGAATAAACAAATCCAAAAACGTCGTTTAGAAAACTGAAAATAAACATTGTTCCTGCAGCAGCACGTGCAGTGGGCATTTAATGTTGCTTCACCGTAGACATTTCTTCGACAAATGATAATTTCCCACTTTGAAGTTGAGCAAATACCACAGTGCATATCATAAAGCATATTTAATAACCATACAGTAAGTATATTTGAACAATGAGCAAAATTATGAAAAGAAGTAAAATGTTTCTCATCTTGACATAAATACTTGTAACTAATATTACTTATGCCTTGCAGCTGAGGCCAAACAAACTAGTAACTAAAATTCGAGATCTTATTTTCCATTGTTTAAGCTAGATAAGTAACTAACGACATGACATTTCAACACAATTTGGTACCAGTGAGTCAATATCCATTAATCGTACCATGAAATATCACCTTAAAAGAAAATGAGAGTGCATTACAATGCTTGATTTTTTCGTTAATATTAGTTTATAGTAACGTTAAGACTTTGCTTCAAGAACAATTGCTGCGGAATGAAATACTGCGGCGGAATCTTTCAAAATTTACTTAAGCCATAATTGCATTGTTGCTTTAAAATTAACCAAAATTAGTCTTTCTAAAATCTATTTACTTATTTAAAAAATTTTACGTCAAAAACAGAAACGGTGTGTGACGTGCTACGGGAAGAATCGAATTCTGTGCACGTTTTCATAATTCTATGATACCTACCATAAGCAATATACTACTTTAATTTTGAAGAAAGAAAGAAATGAGCGTTTTTTGCAAGGATTGTTAACAAAAATATTCTCTCCGATGTAATAAAATATATTTTCAAGGATAAATCAGCTATAAATTTGGGCTCTTATCCCTCATCAGATCCTTCCTGAAGGAATAATATTTCCTGCCGACATGAACGATAATTTCCGCGACAACATGAACGATAGTTTCAATACCTATATTTCTCACTGAATTATAGAAGAAGTGCACAGATAATGAAGTTACATTTACGTCTGTATGATGGTGGAGACACTTTCATTACCCGGTGGTTGCAAATGGTGATGGACAGTCCAATGTGCAGTGATATGATTTTCAATAAATTGTGTTCATGTCCATAAGTGGTTGTGTGTTTGGCATGATCCTCTCGTCCCTGGGGCACACCCCATGACGTCAGATATCATTGCAATTGCAATTACAGCGGATTATCATTCTTCACTCCCTTTCTCCCTATGATACGACGCGAGACGTATAAATAGGATCTAATGTCACATGCCGCGCACAAACGCTCTGCGAGTGACGTACAATTGAATTATGACGTCCATGGAGAACGAACTCTGCGTATGTAAAACTCTGTCTTACATTGGTATGGTCTTGTATTGGAGTGTTTTTTTTCTGTTTTTCATAGTGTTATATTAGACTAGGTTTGAAATCTCCCTTTTGGGATGAGCTGATTTTCGCGGGCTTCTGCCACCGCTGATACAGAGGCAGATATTTTAGCCTACTGCACGCATGCGATTCGTCGCCTTCCTCCAGCAAGGAGGAGCTATTAGTCATCACTGTCACTGCAGCCTTCGCAGCACAATCCCTTTCGTCATTGTCGTTCTCAGAGGAACTGTCCCGTAAGGAAACACTAATATTGTCTACTATTTTGTCTATGATCATGTCTGTTTTCATACAATTCTTCTTCAATTTTTTTCACGTGTTTACAACACATCCTCCATCAGTATGAGCAATATTCATAAAATAATATTCGGCATTCATTTTCTTTAACTCGCAGAGGGGTACCGATGCTCTTGTTAACTACATGATTATTAATGTAGCCCCATGACACTAATTCGATGGGATTGAGATCGGGATGGTAAAAAGGAAGCTTGATGTTGAGGCAACATTTCCTGCGAACGGTTGTCTTAAATAAAACACAATATTACGCCTGTGAATTTCACTTGGAATTAGACCTACGCTGCACAGCAGTCAAAGACAAAAAGGATAGGACTGAGGACCAGGGGTTGTGCTTCCTGTGTATACATGTTTATTTTACTGAACCATAATATATTAAGAGTGAGCGTTTGTGTATAAACAGCTGAATTTGTTTGATTTCGATAACTGACACTTTCACTGCGCGTTTGGCGCAGGCCCAACAGCCTGCCTTTGTATTCTGACCCCCCTCCCCTCCACGGCACCCACGGTAGGCGCGCAGTGCTAGAGAGCGATATTTTCAGGAGAAGTAGCGGTTGATGGTGGAAGTCACCCCTCCTCGCGCATTCGAAGGGAGATTATTAAGTTGTTCTGCTATAACAGAATTATTTTCTTAGATATGTAACGTCATACCACTATGTCCCACTTCTTACGTCATCTCTATATCCTCTTTCCAAATTAACACGTCTTTCTTACGTCATCCTCTACGTCATTTCTACGTTACCCTTCTATTCTCTATGTTAGAGTTACGACACCTCTCCCACGTCACCACAAGTTTCTATCTCATCTGACCGGGTATTCTGTTTTCGAGCTGCCACCTTAAAAGCGTCGTAAACTAGTCGTTATCGTTCAAATGATAAATCACGCGATTTATTCACGATGAGTCAAAGTATACGTAGTATTGAAAAAGGAATGAATTACTGCAAAAGATCGATATCGAAAAATACACGGTAATGTACTTTTCAGGGCCGTTGCTTCGGAAATGCCTGTGAATTTCACATGGAATTAGCGTCAAGCGACTCATTCATTTAATTATTTTACCAACATTGTGGTATAAAGGACTTCAGTTTCCAAACAGGATTAAAGAAATAAACGTTTTCAAACGTGCTGGGTCCTGTGGGCTTGCTGCGAGCATTGGTGTAATAAAATGTTGACACAGTTCCCAAAAAGTATTTATTATTAAATCGACGTTTAGCCTATCAGTAATAGCTTACCCCATTCTGAGTTTTGTTTTAACTAACTAAAATGTAAATATTTTGAACATAATTAAAGGAAATTGAATCTTTGTTACGAAAACCTTAATGTCAGTGTTTTTGGAGGCCGGAATTCAATACTCAGAGTAAACTTTGAATAGGTGAAGATTAATGTAACGATTTATATAATTGATTTATTGACTTATTTCGACTACCCATAGTGATTCCAGGCGCGTCAACGACTAAGGTCGTTAACCTAATAATTGTTGTGCAGGCGCGTCAAACCGCAGCTACTTGCCCGCCTGGGAAGCCCGGCGCTCCTACGGGCACAGGCAACTTCCCCTAACTTCCCTATCCTTTTCCCTCCAAATCCAGAAAGGGATGTACACGCGCAAGCTGAAACGGCGCGCGGAGGGGAGTAGAGGCTTCATAAGAAAATACGTTCGCCAGATTTGTTCTATCAAACGACCTGAATTTTAATTATGATTATATTCTTTACTATTCTAAATTTTCTTTACTATTCTATGTTCATTTTCTTTTTATAGTCATCATTTTATAAAGATTTTTGCCAAGGAGCAGAACATGTTTGAATGACCATTTCTTTCCGTGGTTTTGTTTTGTTTTTTGTTTTTAAATCGTTCAATTATTTTTTGTATTTAGCAATAATGTGAAATAAATTAAATAATTCACATTCATTAACAAGTTAACATTCTCGTTAATGAACAGACAGCGCTTTTAACAATAATATTTGCCTGTTAAAACTTGCAAAACTGAACGTTAAGGCTATTAGATCACTTTTAAGAAAACACAATTACAAAATCAAGAAAAAACATTTAATTTTACTCTCAATTGAGAATTTGACTGTTGTATTATTTCATTTTAATGGATAATTTATTTGCTTTAAAGAGAAAATGGGAATTAATGTAGCAAACTTTGTGACTATAACTGTCAAGTACCTTCTCTCAAAGACTGTTATGGCGCAGGTATCCAGTGACGTACCACCTCTTCCGGACAATTTGTGCAAACCTTACTTCCAAATCTCGCGCCAATGTCTCTGGACACAGTGTCCCTGAGCTCTAGTAAGCTTGTTACCTTTCCGGCGACTTGAACATACCTAGTGTAGTGCATGTGTTTTATCTCTGGAGGAGGCGTTGATCTCCCCCGCTAGCTGGAGAGATCCGGCGCCAACCTACGTCGGCTCACGGGTTTTCAACCAAGTATTTCCCACCAGCGTTGCACTGCCCCAGCCGGGACAAATTCTTCGTGCTCAACTGGTCTACCGACATGTGTGGTAGTGAAGAGCATGTATGTTTGTGTGTATAAGAGATGGGATAGGTCAAGGAAAAGGAAGGGAAGATCACGCGCAGTCCATGACCCCATGGTGATGGTAGTGCTCTGCTATTCGCCTGGAGTTGATTGGAGAAACCACGGAAAACAATCGATCAGAGGCGTCGCCCTCTATAATTCTCTTTCAGCCAGCAGCTGAATTCGACCTAGGTATGTAGCTGATGTCAAAAATTCTGCCCCAGTCGGGACTCGGACCCTAGGACTGAACTCAGAGGCACTGCAGTGACCTCTGTGGATGCCCTGAGCCACCGTTGGCGGTCAAAATTATTTATAGGATTGGAAAGATGCTACCGGTATGGAACACCAAAAAAACAGTAGTGAAGAGGAAGCAAGTTGAGAGATATTTACAGTTGAGCCAGACATTCGAGACGTAAACTATATTTGATACATGCATGATTTCTTGATCTCAGTAATTAATTACAAGAAACTTTCTTGAGGTAGAAAAAGTGATTTAAAGTGCATACCTTTCGGCTTTTATTCATATTTCATGAAGGCTATAACATAAGAGATTTTTTCTTATTAACTAAGCACAATTAATTTCACAATCATTTCATGCTAGCCTATATCACAATTTTCCATACTTATGGACTCAACATTTTACTTCGGATATACATCGTTTCTACATGTCCACATTCTATTAACACGTTACAGTGTCAGGCTTCATGCACTTCATGTCCATTGCTTCCTTCAACATAATACTGCCTCCTGCCACTCGCCTCATCCCTACATGTCCTCTCCCTGGCCTCTGGGACTGTCTAACCAGCCTGGTCATTCCACTTCCTTTTCTATAGGAAATATTGCTATGTTGTCGAATTATACCCTCAAACCGGTTTTTTTATTGTTGCAATTGCCAAATAAAACAGAAAACAAAAACGAAGGCTCTCTACATGCTATATGCACTATGTAACTATAATCAAATTAGTACTTAGTTGGTTAATTGTTTAGTTACTATTTTCACTATACAAGTCAAATTATGCTAAGATCCGGTCGACTATTCAAAAAATATCCAACATCAAAATCAGTACGCAATGATTTAGATATCCATATTTACCCTACAGAATAATACACACTATTCATTACATATTTTTTACATTAATTGTTATTTATGCACCAAGGGCATTATAAGATAATTAGAACTGGTTAACGCCCGTGGCACATATATTATTTTATTTTTTACATATTTTTAATGATTCAGATTGACTTGTTTACTAATTAACTAGTTGTTAAGTGAACTCGGTTTGACTTTTCATCCCTCCCATAATTACCTTTCTTAATTCCTTCCATTAGAGAACAGATTGCTCCACTCAACTGTTTTCATACATTTTCCCTCTTAACCACGATCCTCTCGATCCCACTGAGTTATGCAGTGTTTATCGAACTCCGTATCGAAGACAATAACAAGCAATAACGTATCAGTAAAAAATATAAAGATTATATACATTTTATATTTTATTTTACGTCAAAAACAGCTAAAAACTGTGTGTCGTGCTCCGGGGAGAAGTGTATTCTATGCAGATTTTCTTAATTCTGGCATCCGTACTCTAATCTATGTACATGTTTTGAATTTTGAATACAGAAAGAAATGAACGTTTTTGGCAAGAATTTTTAACAAGATATCCGCTCCCAAGTAATAAAATCTATTCTAAAATACAAATCAGCTGAAGATTTGCCTTCTTATCCTTCAACATGCCCTTCGTGAAAAAATGTACATCTGTGACGACACCATGGAGAACGATAATTTGAATAACTGAACTCTCCCACTGAACTCTAGAAGACGTGTGCAGATAATGAAGTTACATATGTCCGCAATGTTAGCACAAGTAATCACCAATTTAAAAAAGAATATCCCAGAAGTTTGTACTAATTAATAACTAATTTATACCCAAATTTATACATTTTGAACCGATGCAGAACATCAAAATATACCACATTTAGTAGTATAGGTGCTGGTATGACGTCAATTGCCTGATAACTAGGGTCTGCGTACCAGTTCTTTGAAATAGTTTTCTTTAGCAAAAGATTGACAAAATTGTTTAAATTTTCGGGGCCCACTTAAATCAGGCCTGAGAAGTTCTTCCAACTTCCCCACCCCCTTGACCCCTTGGTCGTTCATCGTCGTGATGTTTGGTACTATAATATAACATTCACAGCCGTCAAAACCTTTTATTAGATTAAAGGCGGTAATTAATCCTTGTAGACCTGAGCAAATTGACACCTTTAGAGTAGAGGGGATGTATTTTGGACCTCATTTGTTTTTGTTCTGATCATTATTTTTTTCTTCAATATTTATGAATTGTTGTTTGCATTGGGTTAATAATGAGCTACAAGGCTGCGTTTAAACTTACATTTATTGGAAACTTAACTGAAGACTTCGCAAACCGTGATACACATGCTGTTTAACAGTTTTAGCACGGTTTGATAACTGTATTGTTCGAATGCTTAGTGCACACACAGTTTTTACAATCACAATTTATTATTTCACCATTTTTGAAAATAATAATCTTGCAAAACAGTCAACAGAACACTATGTTATAATAATGTATTCATTTAGCAAAATCGTGTGAAGCCACGATAATAAGCCCCGAGCAATGTAACAGCAATACCTATGTGATATATTGGAAAATAACACAACTACAAATAATAACATGTAAATTTAAACCGCTCTCTTAACGATTCGTGCAGAAAAATGGTAGAGTGACTGCTACATATGACACGCACTACTAAAAGTATACATTTTGGAACCCATGGCGAGAAAAATGTATTTAAAAACAAGGAATTTTTTTTTATCGAGCTCATTTTCTATATTTAGGGAAAAATATTCAGCTAGAAAAAAAACCTTACTGAAAGTAACACTAAAATAAATGACAAAAACATGTCCTGGGGTAATAACAAATGTACCCCTTAGGCTTTTTTGAAGATTTCTAAAAAATTTCACCCAGAATGAGCAAGATCAAAAACACCAAAGCATTATAAATAATTGTTTCTATTTAAAAAACAAACAGAAAAAGTACCCAAACTAACGTGGAACAATCAATATACGTAAAAATTAAATGTTAGCTAATACACATAACCCGTCAATACTCGCAATGTTAGAACAATTCTGCATTTATTTGAGTAGCATTGATATTAAATGCACCTGGAAATTTATTTAGTTTTTTAAAGATTTTTCTTGTTCTAAACAGCATCAAAAGAAAATAATATAATAATTGTTTATTTAAAAATAAACAGAGAAAACACAAACATTGTCGTAGAACATTTAACATTTGTGATAGTAAATCTTGCCAGAAAGATTTTTTCATGCTCAGAATCACGTTTTCTGGATAAATAATTGTAACCTTTGCGTTGACTTCTGCTTTCCGCACACAATCCGGTGACATGTGAGTCATTCACTAACGAATGACCAACGGTCATTCTTTTTATTGTTCTTCAGCATTTGGATCAAAGACTGACCGAACTCAATTGGTTAGTGCCTGATTAGGGTTTCAAGAGTTATTAGTATTTCAATGTTCACTCTGCCCGCAGAGTGAATGGTGACAAAGAAACGAATTCAACTACCAGCCATTCCACGTCAAATCGCATTGACACAGCTTTTCTAATATATATGATATACTTTATTAAATCTGAACATCAAAAAAAGAGACACGCGTTTCTTTATTTCTATACATGTGAATCGTGCGTACACAGTACAACATTAGTGGTGATCACCGTATGAGATACGACAGATGATTCA
>BLKR01016485.1:0-25000 GCA_011170035.1 Teleogryllus occipitalis | reverse complement strand
TGAATTGAAGCGCTGTGATAGCATTGTGGTACTGTATAATATGACGAATTTAGTTACGGTTATGACGCCTATTTTAAAAAGAATAAGATGAAATGATGCAATATTTTAATCAAATGCAAATAATCACTTCCAAAATCATGGGTTTTCTTACAAATCTTTGAAGTTTAGTTTTCTTTATGATTTTAGAACAATTGCAGTACCATATTCTTCTATCTGAATTACATCTGCTCGCGTAATATTTCTCAATAAGAAAAAAAGAACACCTGCACATTCGAATAAATATGTATAATCACGACCTTCACAGTAGCTCAACGCAGCCGGCAAGCGTTTTCTTCTCTTACCGCACGTTTACGGCTCGGCATCACTCTCTAGCCTTTCAAACGTCATTCATCCAAAGAGCTTCCCATTCAATTCCCTGATATGCATGTTCGGAGAACTTCCGGTAACCTCAGAGGGGAACGTCCGCTGGGGGTCACGCCTCCCCCTTCGTCATTGTGTCGCCATCACAAGTCCTTCCGCTGCTCAGCGAGGACCCTTGATACACACACACACATACATACACACATTTGTCCTGTCACAGCGATGTCTTTGTTCCTTTTTTTTCCAACTCTGAAGATTCCAACTGGCGAACTAAAAAAATGAAGATAAGTTACAATGCATTTTTCAAGTCAAACAGCGACAATTGAGTCTCCAAATGCGTTTCTTTTATCGAATGAAGACTCAATATTTCATTCTATGAACAGAAAATTTGTCATTTTCTTCTGAACATTTTCGCGATGTTTTCGCTCGTATGAAGCTAAATCTTTTTTTAAAATAGTTTTTATTATCCTTGTTCGACAATATTAGATCTTTCAAGGGTTTTTATGTTACATAGTATACACAATCATTTTTAACTACATTTCATTATACCTGTACAATGTTTGAAGACAATAATATTGGAAACTAAGAACTAAGGATATCCAGGAAAGGTCCTTCAGAAAAATGCATACAATATTTGGATTAAAAAAAGAAATATTGAATTTAGGAATGCTTGAACCTGAAGCTAAATCTTACGCTATTATTTGGTTCATTTTTATTTCGTTTACAATGCCATGGATGAAGACACATTTACGATAGTGTAACACTCGCATGATAACATAAAATCATAATGATACTCTGATATCACCGATTACGTACATCGTAAGATTACAAAAACGTATCTTCTTGTACATCTCCCAGAACATTTCTCGTCCGCTCAACACCACACGAACGAGATGAAGATACGCACATACTTATCTCAGAATCACTCAACAAATTCACCACATTTCTCATTAAAAAAGAAGAGTCAAACAAAAAGTAAAAAGAGTAAAAAGTTAGATTACTAATTAACCTGAAATACAAATTAACCCTAAACCTAATTAATTTGAAAAAAAAATAAACAGTGCCAACGAGAAGTTTTCAGATTAATAATCTCTATTTGCGGAGAAAAAATCTAAAGGATCTATAAACGAATTCATCACGAGACGTATTTTCACCGATTATGAAAAGTAAAAAATATACATTACCAGTAGGGCTTGAATTTTTATGCATAATATGATGTAAAAATATGCCACAACATGTGCAGTAAAAAACGAAAAATGGCATTTAAAACTCCACATTTTTGACTGGCAAACTATCTGCAATATACTGACGCAGGTCTGAAACCAAACTAAAGACAAATTTGAAAAAGAAGTTGATACAGATAAGCGATTGATTGAATCTACGAATTTTCATATTCGGCGAAAATCCATGTATGTAAATTTGATCTGTGCATGTCCCCCTTCCCGTGAAATAGGAAGCAGGACTGATTTAATGCTTCACTTTCGGTATCGCTTGAACATAACGTCTTTTTAGATTTCTTTGTGTCATCGTTCCTTTCAAATAAACACCTTGCATTATTTATGCACAATTAAATCACTACACAATATAATGCAACACAACTCAGATATATATTTATAAGTAATACGTCTCAAATATGCATCTAAAATTTTGGATTACGCATCTAAAGACTCGGGACTTCTCCGTCGAAGCAGCAGTAATGCCATCTCATAAAAAATCCGAGCCCTAACTCTCAGTCATTATTCCATATTCCATCACACTAAAGACCTGAACCAAACACCATCACACATCTGAATTAACACCGCCCCGCGTACGCATCGACCATTTCCGCCCCCTCTCCCCCCGCCTTCAGAGACTGGCGCGGCGCCCGGTCATCACTGGAGGCTCTTCCGCAGGACGTTTCGCATCGCCCAGCCCCGCGCCGCCCCGCCCATTCGTCTCCTAAAGCCTGTTTATCCACCGGAGCGCGCGCGCGCGTGGTAACAGGGGAAGCCTATGTTCCACCGCCGAATGGCATCCAGCGGCCTAGGAGTAAACACACGCGAGCCCAGCGCGCAACAGACGCAACACCCTCGCGCGCCAACAGGTGCGCGCGCCCACCGCCCGCGCCGCGCGAGACACGACGAAACGCAGATCGCTGCCCACCTGCACCAACAAATGGACGACCCTCCGCGGGAGGTCTCGCCGCCAGATCGTGTTGATGTGCAGAAATTGGTACAATCACGGTTTTTACTGTCTTTTTTTTAACGTGAGGAAAGAAGTGTGGCGTTTGGAAGAGACACTTACTAGGTGCAAATATCAGACGAATAGTCTGTTAGGTGCAGAAAATGTTTCCAAACAGGAAAATAAAGATCGTATTGGCAAGATTTATATCAACATCTACTTAAGTTTTAACAGTAGTTGAAAGCAGCAGAACTTTCGCAACATTTCGCAGAACAGTAAGAACTTAAATGGCTAAAAGTAAAATCTAAGGCTTTTACATAAGTACATTAGGTGCAAAAGAAAACTGTATTGAGGTTTACAGCAAGAAAGATGCTTCAGAAAATATTAATAAAAGCAATCAGTTTTCATGTGGGAATATCTATGAAGTTATTCTGGCAACGATATGCTACAAAACCGAGAGACATCTTAACACTAGATCCTAATTTTTCATCAATCACATTCTATTCTGGCTTTTGTATGTGGCAAAAGTATTTCCATTGTTGTACTGGTTGACTGATGGCAACATACACTATAAAACCCGAGACCTTAAGAAATTAATAATAGACACGATTATGAAACGGTAGGAAAATTAATATAGGAAGAAAGCATTCATGTTTATGAAATCTGACCCCAGAAAACAGAAAAACCTGAACCGTACAACAGCCGGCCAAGGTGACCCTTTTTCGCGCCCCGATGTGACGCATCGTGTGCTTCTCTCACACATCGAGCCAGGCGTGGCCACCAGGGGCCCCCTACGCTCCGAGGGGTAGATAAGCCGCAGACAAAGCTCGCGGTCGGGAAGGCAAGGCAAGGCCCCTCGCTCGAAGGTGAGGGACAAGAGCAAGGTCTGCGCGCGCGGATGGCGAGGTATGCGCGCGGGCGGGGCCACCACCACCACCACCACCACCACCTCCGCCGCATTCTGGACACACTTGGACTAGAGGTGTCGGTAAAAATAATATCATTTCTGTCACGTAAAAATTCGTATTCTTTCGGAGGTTGAGTGAAGTAACGTTTCGGAGCAGGTAATACAGATGTACATTTCCCACATTTGACAAAAAATCACCACAAGAAAAAACTCACTTCTTGGGAAAATGTTCACCAGAAACTAATGAAACCTTGCGTCATTCTGTGAGTAAAAGAAATACTCATATCTTCCGTAAAAATGAATGTTGGAAGTAAACACGAAATTCTTTAAAAAGCTGAAGAAAACACGATATGTTTACTTACCCCGATACGTATTTCTTTAGAATTTGTCGGTTGCTATTGTTTCTACAAAATCAACGAAAATGTGCTTCGGACTCTCGTATTGCTCTTTCAGCTTACCGTTGCTGCCACCACCGCCGCCTGCACGCACGCCCATCCTCCCGATCGAGCAAAGCCGCCGCGCCATTGGCTACTGTGCGCGGCGGGCGTGGGTGGCTGCGGCGCCCACGGTCCCGGGTTCGCACACCTCTCCACGCAGCCTACGGAGCGGAATGCGCTTGCAAGGTGCAGGCCCCGCGCGCCCCCAGCCCCGCCCCGCCCCGCCCCGCTCGCAGCGCGCCCAAATAAGGAAACGCACACACGGACGTTTGCCAACGCGCCGCGCCGCTCCGCGCCGAATTTCCCCCGCGCGCGGACCTGTGTTAACCATACTCCACTACGAGTATACGACCACACTACAGTCACCAATGGAATTGCTTCAAGTAATTTATACCTGTGGAAAGGTTTCGAATTGCGTTACGAGTGCAGGATCACAAAAGTGAAAAAGTACGTTAATGTAAAAAGTCGAAAACTAATGCTAAGGTAAATGATTTATTATGAAAACGCAGTAAAATAATTTTTCAACAGCAGCTTCATGAACTGCTCCATAAAAGAAAGTCGTTTTGCATTCATTACGTTCCATTTTGTGTTGTTATATTTGACATCTCTACATTGATTTTTTTGCAATAAAAAAGCAACCCAGTCGAATCCACACTCATGAATAAACATGTACCGGCTTCCACTGTTCATTGAACAATTTAACAATGATTAAACCATAAGGCCTATTCTGAATTACACATTACATAGTAAAAAGAAAAGGACCAAATGCAAGAATTTGGCAGCGGCCTGCTAACCAAAGCCAAAAGCGGATGGTCTCGAGTTTCCGGAGGGGCCTCTGCTCCCAAACGAGCGGCGACGTTTAGCGTCTCCCGTCCGTCGCGTCGGCGGCGCCGCTGCCGTCTATCAGCACCGCGTCAAGCGCCGGCCGTGCCGCGCCGCGCCGCGCCGCGCCGCGCCGCGCCGCGCCGGCAGGTTTCCTTTCGCTTAAAGGCCCGCTTGGAGTGCCGCCAACACACTTTATGTCTCGCTTCGCGAGCGGAGCGCCGCCCACGTGCGAACGGACGGACGTTGCATTGGCTCAACTCCGAAGCATCCGAGCGGAGGATCCTGGGAGATCTTCGTAGCACGCCCAACCATCAAGCCACTGTCCTCTTGATCGACACGAGCCGAACTCGCGACTGTGTGCTCCGTAGCATTGGATCAAGTGAAGGTTAAAGGCATTTCGCACAGAGGGGAACAGAATGAGCAGAAAAAGGAAGAAAGATGAGGAACAGATGAAGGAGGCGGTGGTGACAGCGGAGGCGGTGGTGGAAATTGGCAGGTGGCAGCGGCAGTGTAGAATTGTAGAAGAAAGGGGATCAGAGAGTGGGAGGAGGAAGCAGGAAGTTGGAAGATAAGGGGAAGGAATAAAAACTATTGAAAAGAATAAAGGCTTACGGACGTGCTGACATTTTGACCCTCTCCATGGTTCTATTTTCATTAATAAGACTATTTGTAACGTGAAATGTACAGCACGACTATCTTAAGCAAATACGAAATTTCTGGTAATGCGCCGGCCCCAGCACACGAGGCAAAGTAAGCATACGCAGCTTAGTGTCTGCTCGTAACCATGGAAATAACGTAATACAAGAGGATTACGTATGTAATCTCTCGTTATGATAGTCATATCACAGCAAAACGAGCGCGTCTTTTAATGTCATAAAAGCGTAGAATGTAGAACATTTGCTCCTGCTTTACTCTTACCCTCAAAACCCTGGCTGCTTACTTGGAGTGAATATTAAACTTTTACAAGTAGGGCTCAAATTGATTCGTATTCGCAGCTGTAATTGTAGATGTAGCGGTTAGTACAAACACCGCTATAACGTAAGACGTGCCGGAAGCAATAATGAAACAGATTATTGCAGTTAGGCTGTTAAGACTGCAAATATAGGTAGTAGGGAAGGTTAGTACTAATCGCGTTTGTGACTGGACGAGCATTATGAGTTTACAATATGGAGTACAGGGGACGGGGCATAATTTAATTGTTAAAGTGTGCTTATATCAGTATGTACGTCGCGCGTTAATAGTTATTTCAACTTCCCCTGAAGAGCTGAATGCAAAGTGTAGGTGAGCTGTACGATACTACGCTTGGCCTTATTTGTCTGCAAGTTGAAATGTTCCTTCACAAAACATTACATCATCTTCAATAAATATTTAAATTAACAATAAAATAGCATTGCAATATGTAACTTATTTCAATAACTTATTAAAATAAAGTTGAGTAAACAACACAAAAACATTTTCCGACAACTGTTCTTAACATTCGGCTCTACTTCTGACAAAACACTAGCAACGATCCCACAAATTTACATTTACTAAACAAAGCAAACTCTAGATCCTAGTCATCACGATATTCATACGTCGTACTTAAAGACCTTCCACAAAGAATTAAGATTTCAACAAAAAAACAACAACTTTGATTTCATGGAAATTGCGAATAAACAACAGTATTTATAACGCATTTAAATATAATAAGAAAAATAAGAGCGATCTCAATTTTAGAAAATAATTAAAAGATGATGATTTTTTACAACAGGGGTATGTTAATGATTCCGTTAGGCACAGACAGGACGACGGTCCGGAGAGATGAAGACAGTCCACATCGTACGCGGAGTGGCTCTTCGACTGTGCCGGCAACGGCTCTGAAAGGGAAACCTGATCAAATCAGATTCTCTTGAGGACGATCGCTGCCGCGGGCGACTGGGGCGCTTTCGCTGGCCCGTACGCACGCACATGCTCGCACTCCGCGCCTCTCTGCCAAAGCCAACACGACGGCGAGAGTTCTCGTGCGCTCCCCCACACCACTCACCCTGCCCGGGCTTCCCCGCCCCCGCCCGACCTAATGCGCACTCGCTCGGTCTCTTCCGCCCCTACCTCACCCCGTCCAGCTTCCCCGTCCCCTCCCGGCCTCCCACGCCCCGCCCAGCTTCCCCGTACCCGCCCGGCCTCAAGTGCTCCCGCTAAGCCTTCCCCGCCCCCGCCAAGCCTTACCCGCCCCTCCCGGCCTCCCACGCCCAGCCCAGCTTCCCCGTCCCCGCCAAGCCTTACCCGCCCCCGCCAAGCCTTACCCGCCCCTCCCGGCCTCCCACGCCCCGCCCGGCCTCAAGTGCTCCCGCCAAGCCTTCCCTCCCCCGCTCAGACCTCTTCCCCTCCTGGCCATCCCGGCCCCGCCTGGCCTCGCCCGCCTCCCCCTTTCTCGCAGGCGTCGAAGGAGTCGACACACTCGCCGTGGGCCATCCTGCGCCGCGCCGCTTCCAAAGCACACACACCGAACGGTGCGCCCCGCCCCCGCCCCGCGCTCTTTTATTGCCGGTTAACATCCGAAGCGACCAAGCGATGAGAGCGTTTCCCGCCGCACAACGCGGCGACTCATCGCGGCGCCGCGCCGGGCGGTGCGCGTGGGCGAGCTGCTTCGACGCGCTGCACGCGAAGGGTGTTTTTCCGCGAGTAACAACTTGGAATGAAGCGCGCCTACAAATCTGTGTAATGAGGAGCCTCGGGGAAACATATGCCAGCCTCCCCCCCTCGCGCGCAGCCGGAGTCATAAAGGCATTTGAAACGGTGCAAGTTAAATGTTTGTCGAAGTGTGTAAACACGCCCGACAAGAAACAGAATCGTCGTTGAAATGCTCTTAGGAGGAACGTTATCCTCGAGGGCAATATCTTAGCAGGGAACGATCCGGAATGATGGCTCTTTGAGGGATGAATCGATTGCGTATCATTCATTCAGGCGACGGCACGAAGGAACGATTGCTCCGCAAATAAAAGGGGAAAAGGTTCTCTTCTAATACGAAATTGACGATTTTCCCTTCGCATCTGCGTGACGTGAGATCAAAGGGAAAACCTCACTTTGAATCACCGATCAATTTCAGTTCCACTCAGAAGTCTCACATGAATATTTAGCCACGACTGGGAAGGTTCCACAAAACGTAATTTCAATTACAAAATTAATCAGCAGTTCACATCAATATTAGATTTTTGAATTATTCTGACACTACGCAATTAGGAAAATTAGATTACATAGCTTCAAAAGCATTATTCTGACAAAACAAATTGATGCACCATATGAATAGTATCTAAAAACGGTGCGCAAGTTTTAGGTATCTGCTTTCGTAAATGCATCGAAGTCATAAACCAAAATATAACATCCAAAATAAAATGTTATTTGTTTTCCGATAAATAGTACATGTGCATACTTTGCATTGAGAAACGTAACGATAAATTATATTTCTGGGATAAATATATTTACACAAGTTTTCAATTCACAAATTACCCGATGAACATTCCTTGATGAACATTTAAATAAGATGGTCGTCAAATAGCAAAACTGTAAGTTTCATAACAAAACTAAAATAGACCATGGCTGTGTGGAAGAAGCAGCGTCCTTGGCAATGTCGCCGACGACGTTTCGGCTACCACAACTTTAGAACTGGAGCTTCGCGGACAATATATGACTTTAGATTTTTTGAACCACGAAAAACTTCTCTTGCTTACTACGCATGGTATTTCACGAATAATTCTTCCCGGATTAAACAAAGATTGGAGTATAAAAGCATCGGGGTTAGTCACAAGATTATGGGTGCGTTTATGAAGAAAACGAAGATAAGTAATTTTTTCAATAAACTATATACATAGTTAACAAATTAATTTAAGAACATTGTGCGTGATCTTTTTGTACCTAACCATTGTTATTATTATTTACAATCGTTAGTATCATAAATTTAACATACACTTTAATTTTTTCCCTGTAAATTTCTTTCGGAGCACAGGGGAGAACCTGCAAGCGCCGTCCACAGTTCCGCCACCGGTCGTGAACGAATCGGACGCGAGGGTTCCCCTTTGACGAGGAAAGCAAGCGGAGCGAACGAGAAATCCGCAGCTCTCCACACTCTGCGCACGCTTCAACGCACCGCCTCCACAGCATCCTTCGCGGCGCGGGCGGCGGCGTTTCCGCCTTTCCCGCTATGTAACCACTCCGGGCGCGACGACAGCCTTTCCCGCACGCCACTCGACTCCACTTCGGTCATTTGCCCAAAGCGCCGCCTTGCACATTATCACACACGCGGTATTTTTGCTTTGTCGCGTACTACTTACGTAGTATAGAGAAAGATACGTAATACTAGAGCGCAGCAATTTTTGAAATTTGAATCAAATAACACCTAAAATGTTTTTTTTTAAATAACGTAATGTACATTTAAAAAACAGTAATATCTCAAAAACGACTCTCAAAAATCTTTCCTCGGTTACTGCAAAGGTCGCTTAAAAATTTCGTAGATGTGATTTTTGTTGAACGCTCTGAATTTATGAAAATTTCAAAAGTTCAAATAATGCGAGAAAGTGTAATTGTATCACTAGTTTAAGTGAGCAGACTCACATTAAAAAATCAAAGACAAACCCAAATTACATAGAACAATTGTATCACAGTCAACAAAAGTAAATTTGAATGAAATCCGATATAATGCAAATAAATCGTGGATAGCGGGGGTATCAGAATATTTCATGCATCATCTCTCAATACTACATCTCTAAACACTACACATGTTGGTGGAGTGGTTTAACTACCAGGCTTCTCAAATACTCTTAGCAGGCTTGGGGGGCAAAGTCAAAGCTCTCTCTTCTCTGCGTTTCAATACGAAATTTCATCTGCAATTGATGGACATCCTTCCACAGCTAGCTCAGGAAGTTAACATTACCGGCAGATCAGCGAGAGAAAGGGGAAGAAATCGAAAATTAATGTCTTGGAGTGACTGAGAAAGAAAGACCAATTAAGATTTGTAATTAAATAAATAATAAATATTTTAAATGAAAAGGCGTACAATAGAGAACTTCTAAAAAAACACAGAACAATGTTCAGAAAGTCTTGCGAGAGCTGTTTAAATAACTTTTTTCGCAAGTAGTGTACAAGCTAAATCATGGACTTAACCCATTAAGTCCCAAGGTCATTTAGAGATAGAATATTTTGATGATATTTTATATTTGTACCAAGAATACGTTCTCTTAATTATATTAGTAGGAAAATGCAATAATTTTTTATTCTGAACCCCAAAATTAGGGCGTCCTCAAATGAGGACACTGGGACTTCAAGGTATCATACTGCGTGACAAGGAAAAAAAAATACAGAGGTCAACGATAAACTTATGTATATTTTTCGATGTTAGAAAAAAGTACATTGAACATTTTTATCATTCTTTTTTGAGTTTATTTGTTGTGATATTTAATGAAACATTCAGCACATAATGTTACATTACATTTGGAACAAAATGTCCGTGGTTTTGCTCGGCATTTCATATACTGACATCTTCTTTGCTTCTCCCTTCTGCTAATAAAGTGATCCTTTCTGTCAAATCGTACGTCTTCTACAACTTTGTTTATCCCGTACGTGAGTCGTCGTCCTGGTGAAATGACATTTGTGTTGCATTTTATAAGTGTGCAAGTTATTTCACGACGAAAATCCAGAAGGTTCAGCTGATCTTTCTTGTCTGTTACAAGTTTATGTATTATCCAGGAATTGACTACAGCCATGTCAAAACATCTTATTACAATGCTCCAATACCATTTTTTCCCTTTGACGGAAATGCTATATTTTGAGCAAAGCCAGTCATGCTTGTCAACTCCTCCCATATTCTTGTTATAACTCATTACCAAATTCGGCTGCTGGATTTCAACCTTTCTCTTTTTTGTTCGAGAGTAACGCTGAGTTCCTTGCAAAGGAAAAATAGATTCAAAATTTGATGCGACAGTCACAGGACTATTGTCATTCCATCGAACAATTAGTATTTTGTCTTCTAAGTCACTGTAATAGTCAAATACGCCTCTCTCCATTTTTTTTTATATCTTTTATATCAAGTAAAGGACAATTTCGTGTTCTATTCGATCTCATCGTGCCTGTACATCGAATACCCATTTCAGTCAGTTCATCGAGGAGCTCAAAACTTGTAAAAAAATTGTCAAAATAAATTTTGTACCCTGCAGGTTCAGGAATAGTATCTATGAGCATTGACTCTACAACTCGTGTTCCCAAAGAAAGCATGCTGTCACCTCCAACCTCCCTTCCTTGATACAAATCAAATTTGTAACAAAATTCATTTGTTCCACACAAGGCCCAAAATTTGTAACCGAATCTGATCGGTTTACCACGAATATATTGTTTCAAATTATTGTGACCAAAATATTTTATAATCATTTCGTCAACAGCCAGATTAGATTCAAATACACCAAACTTCATAAAACCTTCGTTTATTTTCTCTATCAGTGGGCGAATTTTGAATGCTTTGTCAGTTTTTGTTTCATTATTTATTAGAGCATTGTCATTGAAGTGGATCATAGACTTCAGTTTCTGAAACCGATTTCTGGACATTGCATTTTTTATGAATTGAATGCCTAAGTCTTCATCGCTGCTCCAGTAGTTTTTTAGGTTTGGTAATTGGTGGTATCCGGTAAAAAGCAAAATTCCCAAAAAAACTTTACATTCTTCTACTGAAAACTCAAAATTGGCTTCGTTTTTGCTACAGGTGGCATACCGTCTGGTTTCTCGAACTATCCATTCAATGAGATCATTACTCACAATTTGTGAATATATTTGCGCCGGGGTAAGACCTCCTACTGTATCCTGAAGTCTTTGAAGAAATAAATGAGATATTTGACTTTCAGGTCCGAGATTTGTTGAAACCAAATCCTCCTTTTTCCAGTTTCGAACTACATTTTTTCGTGCAGATTCGCAGTGTGGAAAATTATTTTTTTCCCCCTTGGGCCGAGAAATAGTACAATGTTTCGTGTTACTGCTACAAAAACTGTCGTCAGGGACTGGCTTGGAAACTGGAAGAGAACTACTACTATTGATGAGATGGGATGCAGTTGGAATTTCTAAATCCTGTTCGTCTGTAATAGAGCAGAAAAGTTCTACATCACCTGGTACATCTTCCACAATGGCAGCACCTAACAAATCATCTTCTTCAACTTCGTCTTCATCGGTCAAGTAATCCACTCGATCAGGTGGTAAAACAGCTACGTGGGCGTCTTCTAATTCCTCCTCACTCAACTCGGTCAATAATTCACAAATTTCCTCAACATTTAGCGCTTGCGTCTTCTCTCGGCTGAACGCCATTTCTAACTACGACTCTGACAGTTTTCTCGCCACGTGTTGTGGAACGTCATATGACCTGCCCTGAATCAATCAGCTCGCGAGGATTTGTTTCTCACAGACAGAATATTGTTATCTCTCGACAATGTGGGTAGAGTTGCGTCTGCACTGCAGATAGGCCGAATAGAGAACGAAGCCTCTTGGAGCGGACGCATCAAGTTTTCAACGCGGTTTGGGAGGCGATAAGGTTCGGTTGTAGCGAACGTTATAAACATGATATCAAGACGTGTCATCGCCTGTCGGTAAGTGTTAATTTCATTTATCTCTCATGTAGGTGGTGCCATGTGCGTAGCAATGCGCGGCAACAGCGCATCGAACTGCGAGTCGCTTGTACGCTGCCGGTCCTGAATATCGTTAATGATCCCGCCAAGTCCCAGTGTCCTCATTTGAGGACACCAACTTTCAACAATAAATTACAACAATGAAACATCCTTTTGATGAATGTTTTTATCTGCAATCGAAACTTTCGGGGTTTTGAAGTATTACACCCGTTGTGCAAGTCTCTCACTTACATAACACAGTTTTAGAGAATTATAAAAATAAGCGAAGGAAAAGGTAAAAAACAATACATTTCAAATCAATAATGACATGAAACAAAGAAACAAAAATGTCCCATCTTGATATATATTGTTCACTAACAATTCAAATAAATAATTATGAACTTCTCTCATTGCAAAAATGTTTGCATTAATAAAATTTTACAATTTAAACACATGTCCTCAATTGAGGACACTGGGACTTAATGGGTTAATATTTCCCGAATCTCAATACTAAACCATGTGCACACTATATTCAAAGGAACATTCATACTAGATATTAGTAGCACCGTCCGCAAAATTTGGAAACCTCTTATTACCACTTCGATGAAGACTTTAGAAGAATTCTCGAATCCCATATCTCTAGGTCCATTAGCAGCAGGACCCGACAGGAAGTAAGGAAGATGTTTAAGTTAATTTGCGGAGAAATTTATTAAAATAATACTAACTTGTAATATGGAGAAGAGGAAGAAATAGTGAAAAGGGGCATAAAAGAGAACGGTGAAATAGAAAGGTAAGTTCTCCCTGTATCTTTCTGACGTTTGTTCCAATGCCAAACTACCCTACGCGTTTAAGAGAGTAGATTTACGTTCAGCACATGCACATAAACGGCTTATTTTAGCCAAAAGGTATTTTCTTCATTAAAAATAACAGACAGTTCTTTAAAATAAGAAACAATTTATTTGTGTTATGTCATCTCTAGAGGCGATTCTTCAGTACTTGCAAATAGAGTTCATTCTCCAACTTACAAATTTTTATTTGTGCTCACCAATTTTGACCGTAACGTACTTCAAGCTCATTCTTGACAGTTCTAAAATTTCTCAATTCACCGTTTTTAAACATTTCTTAAGTTCTAAATTCAACAACGATATCTTCCGTAAAAAAACACGTCCTTCAGCCCAATAGAATTAATCCAACCCAATTAAACATCAATTGTATCCCTCATTTCTATACTTGGATTTTTGTTAAGTGGCGCGTGAGGGACTTGTCTTCACGATGGAATATGGCACAGGTTTTAGCGTCTTTCTCGATCGTGCCACCACAAGTCGCATCATCACGAGCGTATCAAGCAGTGCTGCACATCAGGCGACATCTATTGACACGACCGAGAAAGATACGAAAAGCTGTGCCGTATTCCATCATCGAGAAGACAACCCCTCACCCGCCTAGTTACGAAAACCCTAGTATAGAAACAATAGAAATCTGGAAAACACGTCACACCAACTATATAAATAAATAAAAATAAATAACTTAATAATTACACTAATCTTCAAATATAAAAGTAACCGCCGTACCGTAAAAATAACAATTATATGACTAGGACTCATAAACAGTCCCTTATCGATTTCCATCCATTTGCTATGGTGTCTATCATGATGAAAAGGCACGGGTGGGCCGGTCCGGCACACCTATTTTTTGCTCGTTATGAGCAACACCAGATACGTCACGAACCACGTGACCAGAACACGAGACTTCGTTTGAACAGCCACGCCAGGCCGCCACGCTACATGGCAAGCGAGACATGCTGAGAAACATTTTGAAAGTGCAATAAAGTGACAATTTTCAACGATGACGAACAAAGAAAAACATGATAACAGTGTACTTTAATTGCAATGTTCTTGATGCAATGGTAAAAAATGCTTCATATATGTTTCAATGACTTGAAACAAGATAATACATTTGGTATCTGGCTTCATTTAAAATCCCCGATAATATTGAGACGCGAACCGGTGCATGAAGCTCATTGGCTACGCAATAGCTCATTGATGTCCTTTTATAATTGATTCCTTTTATAATTGATTACTAGTAATTCCGGGCGCATCAACTGCTAAGGTCATTAGTCCCGTAAGTGTAGTGCATATTTT
The DNA here is from genome assembly GCA_011170035.1 of Teleogryllus occipitalis. Lineage (NCBI taxonomy): Eukaryota > Metazoa > Arthropoda > Insecta > Orthoptera > Gryllidae > Teleogryllus > Teleogryllus occipitalis. The sequence goes on along the minus strand of BLKR01016485.1, from coordinate 10,557 downwards.
TGGTCAGGAGGTGGCGGTGGTCGTGCCCCGCTGGAGGGCGAGATCCGGCGCCCACCTACCGTCGCCTGGTGGATTTTCCCCAACCAGGTACCACCCACCAGCGGGGTACCGCCTCAGCCGAGACAAGCTTTAAGCTCCCGACCGGTATCCTAGCATGAGTGGTAATGTAGTGCAAACAAGTTTAAATATAAGGGGGGTGAGGATAGGAAAAGGAAGAGGAAGAGGAGGGAAAGATCGCGCGGTCCGTGATCTGTTTATGAGAGTTCTACTTCCGCATTCGCGTTGTGTTGGTTGGAGAAACTACGGAAAACTACCGATCGAAGCAACCGACCTCTAGAATTGTCCTCCATACAGCATCTGAATTCGACCTAGCTGACAAGCTAGTGTCGAAAATCTAGCCACTATCGGGAGCGGAAATATAGGACCTTCCGGTCAGAGGCACTGCAGTGACATCAGTTGCTGCCCTGAGCCACCTCTCCTTGTATGCCGGATAGGCTGCGCAATAGCTCACCCAATGCCTTTGCACCGTTGTCTATCTAGCGAGCGTTTGTCGATCCGTGGCCGAGTCGAGCACCGCCCACGCGCCGCCGCCCGGCCATGCGCTAAACCCCGTCGCCCGCCCGCCCACCCGCCCGCACGGCCGGTGCCCTTTTGGCAGAAAGCGGGCGGAGATGACTCCAATTGGCGCGGGCGGCTGCCGCGGAGGAAACGCGTTCGAATCTCGTTACGCGCACAAGGTCGCCCCCAATTCGCGCCTTCCCTCGCACGCGGCCGCTGATCCTTCGGGTGAAGTCATCGACGGAACGATATAGACTTCCAGAAGATGGTATGTGTTATGAGAACTTCCATACGTTCACCTCCGGCTCAGTGATTAATAATAGTTATCAAATTGGTTTTACCGAGTGGTTTATTCCAACGATACAACTGAATGAACTATTTTCGAAATCTCAAGTTCTCAACTATACAGGTTACAGCATCAGAACTTGCAAAGGTCTGTAAATGCCAAATAGATTTATTGATTTCTAAAATCGACGCAATTTTCAAAAAAGTCATCAACAATCCCCCATTTCTTTCACTGACAGTTGTGCAAAAGCTCAGTTTTGGTACTCATTGAAATCCAATACGTTAGTACAGATTTCTTGTTGTGATGTAACTAATGACTTTAAATACACACCCTCTTCAATAAAAATGGGTATGAGATTTGAGACTCCGCGAGTCAGATTTTGGAAATCTCTATATTCACCATAGTTACAGAAAGGAAGTAAGTACTAGTTAGCGGTAATGCGACATTCCTTTTATTACTGTCAATCTTCTAGTCTTGCCAGCACTGTACTTCATAAAAAGCGCTCTGAGATTCATTTTCTCAACTTTCTAATACAATTATATTTTCATACTAGATCTATAATTACTGTGAAGGCCACCTCTTACCAGGTGTAGAAAGGCGCTCGATTACATTGTTAGATTCACGAAATCTCTTCATAGAAAGAACTTCATACAATGTAAGTTCAAAGAGGTTTCACGAGACCAAACGCGAAGAAATTCACGCAAATGGAAATGAGAAATTTGCGCAATAACTACCACTTTTCCCTTCACTTCCTTCAATTTGCAATGCGAACAACAACTACTGTGAATACGATTTCACGAGATAATAATTTATCGAGTCGTCTCAAACATTAATTAAATGTACGAGATAACGCGTTCGCACTTTCACTCGTGCTAAATACCCAATTACCGCGTCCCACACAAACGCCAGCTTCGCTCTTCGTAGAAATAAATATACGCCCATTGCGAATATCACTGCTAGCCAAATTGGTAAATGACATGCAAATGAAGCATCAACACAAACTTACGACGCAAGGCAAACAGGCGGAAGAGCATGCAATGCTGAAAAAGAAGTGAAGACCGGCTTCTGCTTAATACAAAATCCTAGACCTTCCAATGGTTTATTTCTATTAGTTTTAATGTTAACTGAAATCTCAACTTCCTCCCGTCACGTTTTTTCAATAACATTTTTAATTGATACAAATTTGACCTCCAGAATGAATGTCACGATTTTAGCGCAAGAAGCCACGGATACCACGAAATTTACGGAATCAATTTCTTTATACACATACTGACATCCTTGTAAAACTGCTATTAGCTGAAATAATCAACATACAAGACAGTTATAAAACAGCCAAAGAACAAAAGCTTAAAAACATTTTGTATTGAATTCACGCTCCAATTTGTCACGGGATTCTGTTAGTTCTTCTGCTAATCGCTTACGAATTTGGCTCGCACTCAGAACACTAAAGATAAACCTCAGATTAGGTGCAGCTTAGTCCCAAGACAGGAACAAAGCTGATAGAGAAGCCCACATTATACAGACACGCATTTAGTTACATCCACACGACGGAATAGCTAAAAAATTTCAACAAAGAGATCAATTATATACACTAAAAAAGTCAATTTGTATTAAAACATTCTGGACGAAACAAAGGAACCGCCGAAATTGCGGATTTCATGAACTAATTAAATATACATTGATTACTTATTTTGGCTCATCGAAAAACATACAGCACAAAGGAATCTGTCTCTAAAAATTGGTGTTTCATTTCAATTTCTCAAAGAAATAACTTTCTTTTAAAACAGTACTTTTTCTCGTGGCGATTTTTAAAACGTATCCCCACTAGACGTCCCGTGAAAAGGACGAAGCGAGCGCCCGGAGGCCGAGTCCGGCAGCGAGAGCTCCGGTCGCCGCTGAGGTGAGCGCGTGGACGGAAGCGCGCGCGCGCGTGGCGATGTGACAGGAAGGCGGGCGAGAGCGCGCCAGCGAGCGTGGGAGCGGTCCGGAAATAGCGAGCGGACGCGGCGCGGCGCGGTGCGGCATTGCGTGGCGGCAGGGCGCGTGCGTGGATGCGCGCGCGCGCGAGCCAGCTAGCGAACCGCCGCCGCCGCCACCGGAAGTTACCGTGTGCCCCGCCCGTGGCGAGGGCCGTCGGCGCAGGTGCGTTGGTATTGGATCGTTCACATGGTGAGCTATTGGATCGTTCACATGGTGAGCTATTGAATTTGAACTATACTCGTCTCATAGGAAATCTCGTGACAAGTCAGGAAACTATGGTTTTACAAGCTTGCACGACCTGGATTCTAAGTTCTTTTACCAACTGTTATCAAGAGGCAAATATTCTCTGATCGATAACTAATTATTGAAATGAATGTCATCGCGGAAAAGGGTGACTAAGCGAAGCTTTTCTGACGAAAAGAAAAAGATAACATAAGTGCCCAATAAACATTTATTCAATAGAATCAATATTAGATTTTCCTGTTTTTGTTCTGAGGCTCGACAGCTCGATACAGGCTTTGGCCGACCAGCGGAGTCCCAGCCTCTTGGTAATGGGATAAGGGGTTCGTGTGGTTAGCACGAAGACATCCCTTCACCGTATATACTGGTCTTCATAACAAATATTGAAGCTATCTTAAAATAAAGTACTAAAAAATATCACGGTGGTATCGAAGCTCATTAATTTCTGAAGTCACCTGACGTTGAAAAGTGAATTTTAGAATACAGTAATCCCCTATTACGTCACGCGGCTTAACTGTTGGGAAACATGTTAATGGACATCCAATGAGAAAAAACTCGAGACAAGGAAATAATTCGCTTTTCACAATCCTAATACATATTCATTTCATTCCATTAATAAGTAAAAAGTCTGGGTAAGCAGATTCAATGAGCAAACACCCATTTGTCGACTACAAGCCTCTTTATCCATTTAAACAGAGTTGATAAGAATTGACGGCTTTACATAGACTCAATTCTTCAAAATACTCTAGATTCTAGAATACAACATGACTACGAAAGATACCTACAAATATTGAACAGGAACAAACATGTTCGCCAATTATCAATTACTGTGGTTGAGTCACTGGCTGTTAAAATGAAACCCGCAGGTGCAAGTTTTTCTATAAAGCTTCCAGAAATATCTATTAACTCACCACTCTGCCTGACCCGTAAAATAATGATACGAGGATTTCTCAGCATTCTTACCTGCAACAAAAAGAATACATGTAAATTCCACATGCACGCTTACAATTCTCAACATAAAGACAATATCCCTTACACCAGCAGTTCTAAACAATCACAAAATAGGAAGAGCAATTTTCCAATCCAATAATAGAGAATCCTTTGACAATAATTAATTGAACAACACACACAACATAAAATTCTCAAGAAATATTCAACAGAATCACGTTTAAAACGCGAATATAATATAACAGAAAACTTTCATGTGATTACTCTAAAACACTTGCATTGTCATATCATTTTCAAATTAATCGACTTATAAATTACAATAATCTTGTTAAATATATTAATTATAAGTGAAAGTTATACTGAAACAATATGGAACTACAAGTTCAATTTGACTAATGCACGTACTTATGTTGTTTAAGAAAAGGTCTGACAGAAAAGTCAAACGATTTTTGTTTCGCCAATGACCATTCTAATAAGGTTGTATAGGCAATACTTCGTGTCTTAATACAAATAAGTGTTGCAGGTTGCAGTAATTCTTAACTAGATTATCGAAGACTACTTTTCCACTCCAACACTCGTCTTTAAATCAGGATTATTAAACATTCAGGTTAGTTCCATCTCAATTATAAATAATAGTAGTTTACGATATAAGTGTCGTAAAGCATCTTATTACAATACGAGATTGGAAGATTGCCAAACGAGGCCGTTAGGCCGAGTTTGGTAACCAATCGAGTATTGTAATAAGATGTTACGACACGTATATCGTACAACGTTTTATCCACTTTGTAAAAATTAGTTAGATTTAATCTAAAAGATCGTCCTACGCGTTCGTTTAGTACTAACGATTTATTTTCTAGAAGTGGCGACACTGTTTCTAACAATGATAACAATTGAAACACATTTGGTGTCAACCTCAAGCTTTGTGTATTCTTTCCACGGTGTAAGAGTATTTTTTTCCAATATGAGTGACAGCAGCTGTGATTCTGACATCGAAATAGCAGCAAATGCTGCTCTAGACACGCTATTACCAGAGAAATCACGAAAAAAATATGAGCGTGAATACACTTTATTTAGAGACTGGAGTGCAACCAAACATATTAAAACCATTTCGGAAAAAGTTATGATGGCGTACTTCTCTGGTAAGTCTAAAAAGAGAAACCCTCAAGTCTATGGTCACATTATTCCATGTTAAAGAGTACAATATTACTTAATGATAATGTGGACATAAGTAAGTTCACACAATTGATAGCTTTCTTAAAAAGAAAGAGCGAAGGATACATGAGCAAGAAATCTAAAATATTTTCGAAAGATGACATACATAAATTTTTAATAGAGGCAGATAATGAAATTTATTTAATGATGAAGGTGACATTAATAGTTGGCGTTTTTGGAGCTTGCCGTAGAGAGGAATTGAAAAATTTAGAATTAAGTGATATAGAGGATAAGAATACGTATATTATAATTAATATACCAAACACCAAGACATTAATTTCAAGACAATTTGTTATTACTCAAGGAAGTGTCAAAGAATTCAACTGTTTGGAGACTTTTCGTCAATATTTTCGCCTTCGGCCGGAAAATGTCAAGCACGATCGTTTCTTTCTCTCCTACAAGAATGGAAAATGTTCTTCGCAACCAGTTGGGATAAATACTTTTGGAAACATTCCAAAAAAAATAGCAATGTATCTTGGTTTGAAGAATTCTGAAACTTTTACAGGACATTGCTTTCGTCGATCATCTGCTTCTTTACTCGCCGATGCAGGTGCTGACATGAATGTGTTAAAGAGGCACGGTGGATGGAAGTCAAATTCTGTTGCTGAAGGTTATGTCGAAACATCAGTGCAAAATAAAAAAGAGATAGCTATGAAAATTATGGGGGAAAATATTTCGAATGTGGAATCTACAAATATTTCAAATGCAAATATGAATTGTACAGCTTCAACATCATCGGGAATTACGGTATCAAATTGCAGCAAATTTGTAATTAATGTTTACAACAAATAAGCATAGCTATTATTATAATTTGAACTCTTATTCTGTTAAAAAGTTATGTCAATAAAAATTCTTTGAACAATTGTTATTTTTAATAGTAGGAATCAAGCTAGTCGCGGAATAACCCATTACAAAACGAGTGTCGTAATGAAGTACTTTACCGCACTGGGTGCGGTAAAGAGCTTCATTACGACACTGAACCTAATGTCGTAATGTTTGACTTTACCTAACCAAAGTGGATAAACTATTTTATGTGACTTATGAAAAACATCTCAATCTTTACTGTGAAACGATATAAACTTAGCTGTAATTATTTTTACTGTTAAATGATGACATCTTCACTGTATTTAATTTTACTATTTATAACTTTTTCTCACACCAATTGCACTGAATTGAATAATCACGTTTGTCAGCCTTCATCCTACACAAGATTTATTGTAGTATACGCTTAAGACCTAACTTGTTAGATTTTTTTCTGGGTTCGCCAACGGCAGTACATACAGTCCTTTCCCGGATCAAAGAAAACTTATTTTTACTTAACTTACTCTGTATTTTCGAAAATACAGAGATTCGAAGTATAGATTAGGTTACTTTCTTGACATGCTCTTCTCATCGTTCATCTTCTTTATTACAAAGAGAACATTAATGTTGCAGCTTATTGTCGAATACGAACTTCGTAAATAAAGTCATCAAACTATGTTAGTCCTTTTCATTTTGCTTGAGCTCTATTTCTTATAAAGCTGAAATTCGTATTTTAATGTAATAATGATAGACTCGTTGCTTTTATGCAGATATTTGAGTAAAGTCTTGAAACTCAGACCTTAAAACTCTTGTTTCCAAGTCGTCTTTCCCTTTTCTTTTTGGCACAGTCACAAAGCAGAAAATAATATTCTTGAAACTCCATTCCATAAAAAGCATTCAACTAAAAATTAAAAATAAAAATAAAAAAGGGAGAAATGGAGCAATGGCACGAATCGTGATAGGATAACGCATTCATTATTACCTAGTTCTTGAGGTTCGCGTATTATCTGGTACTTCAAGGACACACAAAAATAATAGAAAAGTATACCGAAAAATTCTGATGAAAAAAAAAATCACGCGCAAAAACGAAAACGACATAACCCAAAGTTTAGAAACAATTCAGTTCAGACACGTTACAATATTTGTCTCGAAAGAAACGGTTAACGTTTTCACGATCTTTGAAATTATTATCAATGCGTACCTAGTCTTCATTTTTACTTGATGTTATGAAAGGCAGGATTTGTAACATCTCTTAAAAAACTGATACTAATTAAAAAATATACACAAGCTACGATATTTGGCTTGAAAGGCACTTGTGTGGGCAACAATAGAGTGGTGTTCGAGAGCCCACCGATCCTCTGCCCAAGAGTGGGCATTCCCCCCGCGACAAGCGCCCACGGGACTGGAGAGGCAGCGGGCAGAGGCGTCCTCGCGGCCGCCGTCGCCGCCGTCGCCGCCGTCGCCGCCGTCGCCGCCGCCGCCTCCGCGAAGCGTCTTCCGCGGCGTCACGGCGCGCACGTGCGCGGGCGCCCACGCAGCATGCACGGCGCGTCGCCCACTCCCACCTGCCCGACCACGCCCCCCTTGCCGCTGCCACCGCCGCCGCGAGTCTTACTACTCTATGCCTTTGCCATATGCGGCAATGTCACTTTCATCGCCTCACTCCTCCATTGACAACACCCCTCCATCGCCATCACCCCTCCGTCGCCATCACCCCTCCGTCGCCATCACCCCTCCGTCGCCATCACCCCTCCGTCGCCATCACCCCTCCAACGCCATCACCCCTCCGTCGCCATCACCCCTCCGTCGCCATCACCCCTCCATCTCCGCTACCATTGCCCATAGCGCGCCTTTGGCGTGGCAGCGGGCGGCGGAGAACGCGCCACGTGGAGAGAGGCGGGGACGCTCGACGGACGCGATGACGAAATGTGGAAAGGAAAAGGTAGTCGACTTTCGACGTAAAAGGAAATGCAGCGAGCTTCCTCAATTGGGACATCCCTTTTTCTAGAACACTTTTCCACGGTGGTTTATATTCTTGTCCCTATATATCTCCGACTCTGTCGTGGTCATTTTTTCCCCTCCTCGAGGAATTTAAGGTGTCCCAAACTTAACGAGGTTTCACTGTACACGACAGTGAAAAGTAATGAAGGGATTAGCATAATAAATTGTCAATTTTTTTAATGCATACGCGCAGGTGGAAGTTATTCTTTTAAAGTTAAGAATACGTTCCAGGGGTTACTGGATATTTCCGCATACTTATTTCAAGAATAATTCACTTTAACTGCTAAAAGAACCGAATCGTCAGCTTATTTATACTGAACTTCAATTGAGTAATATTCGTGAAGCGACTTGATATATTTATAGAAATACTTTTTTCATGTAGAAAGCTTTTCTTCGTGTTTTTGTCATTCAAACGTAACATAGAACTCCTAGAATTTAAAGATGGAGGTTCTTCATCCTTAGGAAAGAAAACTTCACATATCCATTTTGAGAAAACTGGGATCAAGCTCAAATGCTAATTAGGGGAGTTGATGTCGCCCCTGGGGCGATTGATAATTCAGTAAACCAGCTCGTACTTTAACGATATTAACATATTCTTGCTAGAACCATAATCTGAATACTTCGCATTTCGATTGTGTATTGCCTGATTACAGTCACTAATAAATTGGTTTCGATTTATTTGTAAAATTGTTGAATTGTTATATTGACAATACTATTGCCCACTACAATTTGAGATCGTTTAGCGATAAAGATCTGGACACTATACATGCAGTGAAAAATGCTAAAGAGATTAAATAAAAAGATTTCGCCAAGTGAAACAATATATTTTAGGAAAACAGCCTTATGTAGATTAATATTGTTTGTACAATATCGATTAGCCAGAACTAAATTGACGTGATGACAGTAAGAAAGCAATTTTACTTTATTACTGCAAAGCTTACTTGAAGCCCTTTTTGAAGAGCAGAATACCTGCTGAAATTTGAATGACCTTCAAGTAATGCAATGATTACAACGTGAATTTATAAGTTAAACATAGAGAAATTTACTGCCCATGTAGATAAAGTAACTCGTTTTTTTCAAACAAGATTCAAAATTCTTGTTCACCATATTCTTAAGATAACCCTATGCAAGTAGGGCAATAAAATGCGAGGGTTTGGCAGTTGGCATTAAATGTGATACTACTACCTACGAAATACTCTCCAAACTGCTGAAGAATTCTACTATTCGATAGCGATCCTATCGTCTTTCCTAGTATTAACTCCCTCTAAATAGTTGGCACGATTGCAATTATATGCAGGAAGTAACAATCTGAATAAAATAACGCATTTGCGAAGGGGAAATGTATTAAAAAGGGAAGGAAATATGATACAGAACGCGATAAGGAAAGGCACAGGAACCAAACCTGAGAAAGATGAAGATACTATTGTTTCGTTGTTTAACTTTCAACGTACTCTTACACCCAACGTCTCATGTTTCCGTTTCAATGAAAACGACAGTTGCGTAACCACGGAATTCTGCATGGACAGGCAGCACACATTTCTAGTAATTCACTTCACAACAATATCAATTTCACGTGTAATATCAAACAATTAATTTAATTTCACACACAGTTGCAGATTCTACAGGCTCTGAATAGGTGGGATACAATCGACATGTGTAGAACCAGCAAAAATATAAAAGAATTTTCAAGATCTCACTTCTTTGAGGCCTTCGAGGCCTTTGGCCTCAAAATTTTAGTTTTTAAGGCCCGAAAACGATTCTTTTAGGAGTTCTTTAACGGTATAGATTCAAAAATGAAGGAGAATGTTGCATTTGACATGAATATTTAGGTCCTCTTTTTAAACAAATTCTTCATATTTTGAAAGTCTAAGTGCAATTCGTCACGTCTCCGTGAAATTCTCTTTTTTAAGACCTCATTTATAAACAATAGTTGCGTGAGAGACCCGCAAAATGTATGTGTACTACGGAAATAATATAGGAGAAGATGTATCGTTTATCTTACGATTTTTCGTTGCCCACTCTACGTACTCTAGAACAAAAATACCATAAGAAACAAATCCAAAGTACTATAATGAAATAATCATAGGATTTAAAACGTATGTGAAATACAGAAATGAAGTAGAATGCTATACATAAAAACTGAGTTCGTTAATCAAGATACAAGTAGAAGCAAGAGTATGCAAACGTAAGACACCAGAATTCATAGCAGCACCCGGTCTGGTTGCATCGGGTAGTGACGTGAGAAACCCGCATCAACCGACCTTACCAATCCCGTGGGACAGCCCTCGGTTACGACCCACAAAACAAAAACCCAGCGCCTGGCCTCCCGGGACAACGATTTAAACGGCCTCCCCTCACACTCGCCCGACTCGTTCCGTGGGTTCCATACCGTCACGTGCACCATTCAGATGCAAACTGTGACGTCAAAGGCCAACAGAGCTCTCTCGCTCCGTCGCCTCGCATCGCCTGCTTCCCGAAAGAGGCCACCCAACCCATCCGTCAATGCCTACCCGCCACAGTGCATCGCGCCG
>BLKR01016484.1:0-26366 GCA_011170035.1 Teleogryllus occipitalis | reverse complement strand
GAGGCGAGGGCGGAGGCGAGGGCGGAGGCGAGGGCGGAGGCGAGGGCGGAGGCGAGGGCGGAGGCGGGGGCGGAGGCGAGGGCGGAGGCGAGGGCGGAGGCGAGGGCGGAGGCGAGGGCGGAGGCGAGGGCGGAGGCGAGGGCGGAGGCGAGGGCGGAGGCGAGGGCGCAGGCGAGGGCGGAGGCGAGGGCGGAGGCGAGGGCGGAGGCGAGGGCGGAGGCGAGGGCGGAGGCGAGGGCGGAGGCGAGGGCGGAGGCGAGGGCGGAGGCGAGGGCGGAGGCGAGGGCGGAGACGAGGGCGGAGGCGAGGGCGTTGCGGGGAGGCAGCGGGGGAGGCGGAGGCGGCGGAGGCGTCTAGTAGTTACGGAAGCAGAGGTTGGGGGGGAGGCGGCTCCCCACTCGAGGCAATCAAGATGGAGGTGCGGCAGCCGGGAGCACGTCGCCACGGAGCAAGAGAGAGCAGAGGGTGAAGGAGGAAGCGATAGGAGCGCGTAAGCGGAGGCGGTGGATGTGAAGGCTTGCGGTCGCAGCCTGGAGACGGCTTACGAGGTTTGCACTTTGCAAGAGTTGGCGAGGGTTAGGGGGAGATACGAAAGGAGGAAGATTTTGTAGGATCGTGGTGATGACGGAAGTGATGAGTTCTGCTGAGGATTTTATAGAACTGCACGCGTTTTTTCTGGGATCGTTGTTATTAAAACGTATTCCAAGATGTAATCGATTATCTGATTTCTTCGTAGTCGCGAAGATATAGGTGGGTTATGTGGAGAAATCTACAAAAAATGTATACATAATCGGAATGTTAGTAGACAATATTATACTGATTTATTGAGTCGCCTGTAGTTTGAAAAAAACAACAACAACAACAAAAAAATTTTTTTTCTATATCAATGACCAATGCTTTAGTCTTTATACAATTTTTATCTTCCACATTCTGGAAATGTGTAACTAGTACATGCCCCGAATGAGAAAACAGGAGTAGAAGCTAATACTGCTATTGAAAGGTCGAAAAGATTTTTTGAAACTATTGTTGAGTGCATCTTAGATGCGAACATTTCTGAGTTAGTTGTACTGTAATTAGTGTCAATCATATCAGCAATAAAACGAGCTAACGTATATCCAGTAAAAGTTCAGGGATTTCTCGTATCACGAGTCCATCAACAAACTTGATGGAACTCTTTTGAAGATTATTTGATGACAATAGTATTATTCAAGTAAAGAATGTGCAGAAGGAAATGTATTCTCCAACAGAAAACACACACACACACACACGCGTATATATATATATATATATAGAGAGAGAGAGAGAGAGAATTAAAAATCCGAATTTAATGTTTAATGACAGCTATAAACTTTTTCAAAAACGATAATAATATATGACATATAATATACCGTTACATTGACATTGTTGCTATGGTCTAGTAATATATGTATTGTATCATTCTAAAACTCTATCAAAACTTGTAGCAAGTCTTGTAAAGATTTTATTTATCTTTATTTTTGAATCTCTGACTTTAATAGGCTTATCGTCTCATTACCTTTGAGTCAATGAAGAAATGCTGAATTGGTAGCCTTCTGGACATTAATATAACTTTTCCCCTATCCTGCGCCCGTAAGTCTCACGCATTTTCCTGCATTCATGTTAAATAAATATTTAACCCAAAGACATGCTTTAAAAGAACGTAAAGCTCTGCTGGAACGAAAAGGTTGCAAAGTGGGGGCGTTAATGGCGTCGAGAGTGAGGTTAAAGTCGGCGGCATGGGCATCGGTAGCAGTGTGGACAACGTCGTTCGGAGAGCGGGAAGAGGTGATGTGCGAAGGCGACAAGTAGGGGTATGGTAAATGGGTGTTGGTGAGGCATCGGCGGCTGGGGGTGGTCTCCGGTGGGGGCGGCGAATTTCGGCAGGGTCGGAAATGGCAGGGGTGGAGGGGATGGGAGGATCTTGGTATGGAAGGGGCAGAAATAGACTGCGTAGGGGGCAGTAGATAATCTGTAAAAATTCATCCACACGAGCTACTCGCCCGTCTATGAAACACGGTGCATCTGTGAGCACTGGCAATTTCCTGTGACTACGATTTGATTTCCCCTCCAAATCTAGAAAGAGGTGTACATGAGGAAGCTGTATCAGCGAAGATAAGCACAAAGCGGGCTCAAAATATCCCAACGAATGGTTGCTTCATTCGAAAAAAACATTTGCGGATGTTTTCAAGCAAACAAACTAATTTAAATTTTATTTATATCATAATTCATTACTTATTTCTATTTCGCACATATTTTCTTTTTAAATTTGCCTCACATAATCATTTTGTCAAAGGACAGGAAAAAGTTTGAATGGAAAATTCTTTGTCTGTTTTCGTTTTGGATTATGTTTTATTAAATAATTGTGTTATCTTTTGTGTATAGCAATAATGTAAAATTAGTTAACGAGTCTTTACAGAGTCTTTCTCCTCTAAAAAACTCCATTTACATTTATTATAATATTCTTATGGGAGGATAGCTCGGTTAGCATTTCTTGTTTCTAACTCGAATGTAGGGATTTAATGCAATTATTGTACTCTTAAGTAAATTCGAACTCAAAATCCCCTCAATTAAGAATGTTTATTTTTACTCTCAATTAGTAAGTTCAATTATTAATGATGGATTTCATATTAATGGACAATTTATTTGCTATAGAAAACAAAACGGAATTAATATCTCACATTTTGGGGCAATAACTGTCAACTGATTTATCCAAAAGACTGTCGTGATTCAAGTAACCATTGGCATTCCGCCACCCGGGAGAAATTTGTACAACCCTTACTTTTAAATTTGGCAGTTGCTCCGGATGCAGTGCCTGCAAGCTTTAGAAAGCGAGTTGCATTGCCTGCGACCTGGACGCTCCTGGAGTGTGGTGACAGGAACGGCGAATGTGGTGGTGGAGGGATGGCGGGGGGGGGGAAGGGGCTTCGGGGACGGCAAGAGCAGACCGGGGTGGCGGGGACGGCTGGAGTGACGTGGATGGCGAGGGCAGCGGAGGGTAGGGAATGCGATGGCGGAGTGGGAGGGGAAAGGGGATAATATTATGCGAACCAGACAAACGTCGGCGCCGCATTGCTTCTACAGATGTGCCTGGAGAAATAGTGGCGGTGCTCAATGGAGGCGGTATCGGTTGCGTCCGCACTAGCGATATCTGTGCACCGCGAGCGGTAGCTCAGTGCATCAACTGATGTCACTGCAGCGCCCCTGACCGGGAAGTCCTAGGTTCCAGTCCTGACGGCGGCAGGATTTTCGACTCTAGCTTTTCAGCTAGGACGAATTTAGTCGCTGTCTGGAGGAAAATGTTTCCGTGATTTCTCCGATCAACACCAGGCGAATGCCGGAGCAGTACCCTACCAAACGGGCCACGGACCGCGCGATCTGTTCTTCCTCTTCCTTGTCCTATCCTCTCCCCTTACACACACACTTACACTAACATGCACTACACTACCTCATATTCCGGGAGACCGGTCGGGAGCTTAGAGCTTATCCCGGCTGGGCCGGTGCCCCGCTGGTGGGAGAGTCCTGGTTAGGGGGAAACCCCACTAGCCGACGGTAGGTCGGCGCCGGTTCTCGCCATCCAGCGGGGGAAGATCACCGCCATCTCCCGCGAAAAAAAACATGCACTACAGTTACGGGAATAATGACCAAAGCAGTTGACGCGCCCGGAAACATGAAAAAAATCAATCAATCAATATCTGTGCAACGACTAACCGGAAGGTACAAGTGTTCGATTCTCGACCGTGGAGGATTTTCGACACTACGGAGACAGCTATATTGAATTAAGTCGCTTGTCTGGAGGTGAATTCTTGAGGGCGGTTTCATTGATTGATAGTTTTTCATAGTCTCTCCGATCAATGTTGGGAGAATGCTGGAGCAGTACCGTTATAAACAGGCCTCAGAACCACACTCGATTTTTCTTTTCTCATCCTTGTTCTATTCTCTCCCCTTTCATATGTTCGTGTTCTGTCCTTTCCAGTTGCTATATTTGTTCATTCGCCTTAAGATATCATCTTCAAATTATAAATTCAATTCTCGTCTTCTTAGCTAATTTCGTGTTTGTAACGAGAGTTCAGCACATATTTTACAACGCTGTACTTTCCCTATGCATTGGTGGCATCTTGTGAACCCATTTATTACACAATCAAAACAATGCTAGAACTGGAATATAACAATGACCCCAATATTACGAAAAATCTTGAAACACTACAATTACAAAAACTTAAGGAAGTAATTTTTTGTTTATTTTTACTTGCCATTTTCGGAGTTTTATTTTTTCTAAACTTGTATTTTAATCTCCTGTACTTTGTAAAATTGTTTTCAATTTTCAGATTACAAGTAAAGTTTTGTGATATGATGGTGCTGTTTGATTTACTTTTTTTAGTTTTCTTTCACAAAGCGCTTTAGACGTCTGTAAACATGGCAGATGAAACGTATGTATTACATTAAATATTTCGTTTCATTTGCTGTAGGAAAATACAATTTCAAGTATTAAATTTGTAATTGCTACTGTTATTACTACTTATTTTAGGGACTTTTGTTTTGAAAATTAATATGTTGTTTGCAGATGCTCACTATTCAATAAAATGCACTTTGGTGGTTGTTGAACTCCATTCAATAAAAACTATTTAAATGCATCTCATTCTCAGTAAGCATAATTTTAAGCGAGTTTCTGGAAAAGAGTTGAAAGTTCTCTGTTGATTCCTGCGGTTTTCCTAGAAACGAAGCGCTTTTAGCGGAAAATCTGTTTTGACTTCCTGGAATATTTACAGTTTATCAAATGCAAAACACTCTTGGGAATATTAATTTTCAAAACAGTCTCAGGAATTTATTATTTGTCATTATATCTTTTAATGGAACGAAGAATTATTTTATATTAATACCAATATTATTTCCTGAATTAATTAAATCTGTTGTTCTTTTTAAATCAGTATTTAAAGAAGATCGTTACAGCTCAAACAAAAATATCGAAATACCGAGGAAACGAGAGAAATAAATATTAACATCTACATAGAGTTTGGAGATGGAGGTGGTGGTGGGGGTAGAAGAGACGGAGATGAAGGTGGAATTGGGGTGGTCGGTGATGGTAGTGGTGGTGGTGGTGTTCGAGGAGAAGATGGAAGTGGAGATGGAGGTGGAGGTGGAGAGGAGATGTGAAGGCATTCCAGCATAAGCACCGAGAGACGTGACTTAGAAGGGCGGAGAGGGAGGAGGGCAGGCTGAGCGCCCTGAATTATGCACGGCGCCGCAATGGGGCGTCTGAGCGCCGCCGCCGCCTCTGTCCTCCATATCCGACCCTGCTATCAGCCCTGCTGCTACCGTCCGTGCTCTGAGGGACGTTCTTGTCCTGTTCAGCCCTTCCCTTTACTGACCAGTGTTGCCTGGCACAGTTAGTCTTGCCTCGCTCAACTCGTCCCCATCCTATCTTTTGCATGCCCAGCCCTTTCCTTCCCAAATTGTCATCGTCTTACTTTTTCCCGCCCAACCCTTCACTCTCCAATTCTTCTGCGTCTATGTCTTTTGTGCCCATCTCTTCTGCGCCCATATCATTTCCATCCAACTCTTCTCCGTCCATCTCGGCCCCGTCCAACTCTTCTGTACTTAAATATTCTGCGTCCATCTCGTCTGCGCTCATCTCTTTTTCGACCAACTATTTTTCGCCCAACTCTTCTCCGTCCAAATCTTCCTTGCACAACTCGGTCCCATCCAACTATTCTGCACCCAACACTATGACCCATTTCTTTTGCGCCCAACTCATCTCTGTTCAAGTCTTCTGTACTCATCTCTTCTGCCCCCATATCTTTTCCGTCCATCTCGGCTTCGTCCAACTCTTCTGTGCCTAACTATTCTGCATCGAACTTCTGTGCCCATCTCTTTCTCAACCGACTATTTTTCGCTCAAATCTTCCCCACCCAACTCTTCTCCGTCGAAATCTTCCTCATACAACTCGGTCCCGTCCTACTCTTCTGCACCCAATACGTCTGTACCCGTCTCTGCTGACCCTAAATATTTTTCGCCCAACTCTTCTTCGTCCATCTCGGCCCCGTACAACTCTTCCGCACCCAATTATTTTACGAAATTTACATGTTATCCATAACAATATTTATCAAATAAAGATTTTGTTCAACTAATAGTAGTGCAACATTATGATGTTACAGAATAAACTAAAAGGAAAAGTGTATCTTGAAAATCACGGGTAGTCCAGTTTCAAGTCCGATAATGTCCCTGTAAAAACACTTTTTGTCAATAACGAAATGTATAATGAAGTTGTATTGAGCACATCATTAACCCTCGCATGTCCGAGCGAGGGACCTAAGGTCGCCCAGTTCTCTTTTTAACTTACAATTAACGGAAAAAAGATAGTGGAATTTTTTCCTCTCGTGTATGAAAAAAATTCATTTATTTAAGATATTTTAACCCACTTTTTATATTAATACTGTTTTTTATTACATAGGAATGGATTTGAGAGGATTCAAGTTATATCTCTTTTCTCTTTCTCGTTGATGATATTTTGACTTCACACTCATATTTCTGGTGTATTTGACAATTGTTTTATGACTAATACGTCACTATTGTTAGAGTAACCTGTCAGTACTGGTAGCAAGCCATTGTCTTCTGTTTACTTTCCAGGCAGCGTTTTTCGTAATTATCAGCTGTGTTGCGTGAATTGTAAGAAATTACCTTTAAGACAGCTATGAGTAAGCGAGATACCAGACAGAGGATTTCAGAGGTAGATATTTATTTTATATGTATTTTAAAAGTTCTCAATAAGTGAGTCCAAGAGATCTCGTAATAATAATGATGTGAAATTGCAAATATTTAATACAATAGTTATTCCAAAGATGATAATATGACTTAGATGAGAAAGCAAAAGCATTGTTTTTTCAATGTTTCAATATATTACAAAATATTTGCCAAATTTTTCACAAATGTTCATGTACAATATTGAAAGATGATAAACAATAAACGCAATAAAGAAAATACTATTCTAAACTCAATACAGCATTTTTGTAACAACTTTTGATGGGGGTCACTTGGGTCCCCCACACTGACTATGTTTCAATATCACGCTTGGCCATGCGAGGGTTAATTTATAGAAACCTAAAACGGCAATAATACGACATAACGCTACGGGAGAGTAAAAGCTTTCCGCGACAACGAAACGCGAGAAATAAAGGACCGCAGGAGGCTCTTCGGAGAAGTGACTGGCGCTCATAACCAGACGCGCACGCGACAGGCAGAGGGGCCGCGCGCTCTCACTCCAGAAAAACAACGAAAACGCCAACTCTTCGGAACTCCCTCGGGCCGCCGCCACCGCCGCAGACGCAGCCACGCTGTGGAGGCAATGATGCTCGCGGGGCTGGAGGAAGAGTTGTGGTAGCTGCGGTTGCGGTTGTGACGACAATAGTGGTAGAAGGGAAATTGATAGGTCAGCGGTGGTAGGAACCCCACATTTTGAAGCTACACGAGATATTTTGGTATCACAGAAATCGTTTGGTGATAAACTTCCACGTAACAATAAAATTATCATTTTCGTAGAGGTATCTCTGTTTACATAGAAAGACACTTTGGTTAGTTCAAAGATTCGATCGTACTTTTGGAAAGACCATTGTAACAGTTAGGAAACTAGTGTTCTTTTGAAATGCATGGCTAGACAGATGCCGATAGTGAAGTGATGATGCAGATGGGGTAGATTATAGTTCAGACAATAGGAGTGTTGGGGTAGCAATGACGGCGGTGAGGATCGTGCTGGGTAGGAAGGCGTGGAGGGGGCGAGATCGGGTGTGAGGATAGGAACAGTAAGCGGTTCCTATCCTGAGTCATGGCAAGAACTTGCATGGAAGGACGGTGACTGAATTGGTTGACTGATGTTTCCGGGCACGTTTGCTATGGTCATTAAATACTACCAGGCACTTTTGCTATTGTCATTAAATACTGTCGGGCAGGTCTGCTATGGTCATTATGTAGTGAATGTTTTATCTTGGGAAGCGCTGGTGATTCCTTCCCTGCTGGTGTGACGTACTGGAAATAAATAACTCGGACGACTGTTTCTAACAGAAATATATAACTATACTTACACAATAATTAACAAAATAAAAACCTCCGGCAACCTTTCCAATCCCTTAGCCGCGAAACCCCGCGACTGTCCCTAGGCCCAGCCCAGTACCACTGCTTTAAAACAGGCTAGCAACGCGTGGTGCGAAGCTGTCGGACACAGAGTCCCATAACTATCGTTACAACATGGCCTGATGCCAAACCGGTCTTCGCCTCGAAGACCGCGTGCTAGGATAGCACTGGAGATATCACTCGGCCTTTCGACCCTCTACATATCCCGCGTGGGCGCAGTTGATGCAGCCTTAAGTACCCGGAGGCTCGCCCCCTCCCCTCGGCGCTCCCGTGCCGGCGGGCGTCAGGAAGGCTCGACGGCCAGCCTCCTCTAGGAGTCTTGCGACTCGCACTAACCTTTCTCTATAGTTATTTTTGGAGAGTTTCCTGCCCCATGCCCCTGGCCTGTTCAGCGCGTCTTCAGCTCGGCGCGCGTCAGCGTGCACAGCGCATACCAACCGCCCCCAACCCCGCATCCGGCTTAAGCATGGGGGAGGACGGTTTTCCCGGCCGGCTCGCAAGGAAGCGATGCGCGACGCCACACTGGATGGTGAGATTTCACGCCGACCTGCAAGTCGACTCGCGGGGGATTCCGCACCTCCAAGTATCTCCCCCAACGGGTTACCTCACCAGCCGTGACGAGATGTAAGCTCCTCAGTGGTCTCTCGACGTGTGTGGGAGTGTAGAGCATGTAAGTACAAGTGTACAAGTATGTGCAAGGAGAGATGTTAGGACAGCAAAGAGGGACGAAAGATCGCGCGCGACCCGTGGTCCGTTTGTTAGGGTACTGTTTCAGCATTAGCCTCATGTTGATCGGAGAAGCCACGGAAAACTACCGATCAGAGCAGTCTGTCGCTAGTAGTCTCTCCAGGCAGCCGCTGAATATGACCTAAATAAACAGTAAAAAACCGCATTCGTCAGGGGCGAGAATAGGAACCGTACTGACCGCCTTTGTGAAGGCCACTGCAGTGACTGAAGGGGCGGTGGTTGGACGGTGATGGAACAGAAGGGTCGATGGGCGAGGAAGGGAGGATGGGACCGATTGTGAAGTCAAATGTGAGGAAGACAATGGGGGAAGCTTAGGAGCATGTGAAGATGGGGAGAAGGGGAGACAGTGACAGAAGCCGTGATAAAGGTGGAGTGGCAGCGATGGTACCGGTGACAGGGTTGGGGGCGACGGAGGGGGTGGCGCGCGGCGGCGATGGCAGCGGCAGCGGCAGCGGCTGCGGCTGCGGCGGCAGCGGATGACGGCGGCGGCGGTGGGAGCGACATCTCCGTCACCCCCACGTAGGGGTAGCTTGCGACGAAAGGGTAGCGTGCGTCGGCGGGGATGGCAGCAGTAGCAGCGGCAACGGCAGCGGCAGCGGCGCGGCGGGGGCGGCGGCGACGACAGTGGCGACAGAAGCGGCGGCGACAGCTGAGTCTATGCGGTGGTGGCGGCAGCGGAGGGGGGGGGTCTACAAATGGGTAGAGTGCAGAGGCGGGGATGGCAGCAGTAGCAGCGGCAACGGCAGCGGCAGCGGCGGCGGCGGCGGCGGCGCGGTGGGGGTGGCGGCTACGACAGTGGCGACAGAAGCGGCGGCGACAGCTGAGTCTATACGGTAGTGGCGGCAGCGGCGTGGGGAGGGGGGGCTACAAATGAGTAGAGTGCAGAGGCGGGGATGGCAGCAGTAGCAGCGGCAACGGCAGCGGCAGCCGCGGTGGCGGCAGCACGGCGGGGGCGGCGGCGACGACAGTGGCGACAGAAGCGGCGGCAAAAGCTGAGTCTTTACGGTAGTGGCGGCAGCGGCGTGGGGAGGGGGGGCTACAAACGGGTAGCGTGCAGAGGCAAGGATGGCAGCAGCAACAGCAGCAACGGCAGCGGTGATGGCGGCGGCGGTGGCGGCAGTGGCGGCGGCGGCAGTGGTGGTGGCGGCGGCGGC
The DNA here is from genome assembly GCA_011170035.1 of Teleogryllus occipitalis. Classification (NCBI taxonomy): domain Eukaryota; kingdom Metazoa; phylum Arthropoda; class Insecta; order Orthoptera; family Gryllidae; genus Teleogryllus; species Teleogryllus occipitalis. Next base: position 16,326 of record BLKR01016484.1, on the reverse strand, counting down.
GGTGATGATGACGGTGGTAGCCATAGCGAGCGGGCTCCAGTTCCCCAACTCCGCTCCATTCCACTTGGTGCGCCATCGATCGAAAGACCTCGGTGCAGGAAATGAGCGGAGGCGGCAGGGATCGCGTTGGCGGCGATGAAGTGGCGATGTAGGTGTTAGCAAGCGCACAGGATAGGTGGTGGGCGTGAACGTAAGTGTTACTGTGTTCTCGCAGCTGGCAATAGCGACTGTGACTGCAGCTCGGTAGGTGTAATTGGAATTATTGACCTTACGAAGTGGAAGCGTACGTATGTGGCTAGTACTTCCACAATTAACGGGTGGCGGCATCTCATGGTAATTCACACACCGCAAGAGAACTGTTAAAATGATGTTTGCTTGCTTTTAGGCAATGAATAAGCATGTAAAACAGACAAGGATAATAGTGTGGTGAACAGGAGAGTGCTTAAAGGATTGCGAATTACCATTGAAATGATTGGATTAATTGAATATGTTCGGCTCACGGCGGAGTGCTAATTTAGTATTGGAAATAACAGAAACTAAAGCCGTTATCAAGTAAGCAGGATTATATTTAAAACAACTACTAGATGAGTTTTAAAAGCGTTTTAAAATTAATTTTTTAGCATTTGATCAACTCAGATTGTATTTGAGAGTTTGAGTGCAAAACTGAGGTTTGTGGATTGCAAACCGGCTGGTGGGCGCCGTCCATTTGTGGGTTGAGCATGGACGCCCTGCAGGTTAGCGCGCCTGCAGCACCCCTCGCACTGTGCCGCGCGCCCCGCGGCGGCGCCGAGCTGTCGCCCCAACCGTTCATCCGTCACTGACCGCCGCGCCGCGCCGCGCCGCCCTCCCGCAGCCTCATAATCCCAGCGCGCACCCGTGTCGCCCACTCTCCGCAGGCACTGCGTTTGTTTACGAGGCGGCCGACACGGTACAGTGCCGCGCCCGCGCCGCCCCCACGCCGCCCCCGCGCCGCCCCCGCGCCGCCCCCGCGCCGCCCCCGCGCCGCCCCCGCGCCGCCCCCGCGCCGCCCCCCCCCGCCGCGCGCCGCCCCCGCGCCGCCCCCGCGCCGCCCCCGCGCCGCCCCCGCGCCGCCCCCGCGCCGCCCCCGCGCCGCCCCCGCGCCGCCCCCGCGCCGCCCCGCGCCGCCCCCGCGCCGCCCCCGCGCCGCCCCCGCGCCGCCCCCGCGCCGCCCCCGCGCCGCCCCCGCGCCGCCCCCGCGCCGCCCCCGCGCCGCCCCCGCGCCGCCCCCGCGCCGCCCCGCGCCGCCCCCGCGCCGCCCCCGCGCCGCCCCCGCGCCGCCCCCGCGCCGCCCCCGCGCCGCCCCCGCGCCGCCCCCCGCCCCCGCGCCGCCCCGCGCCGCCCCCGCGCCCCCGCGCCGCCCCCGCGCGCGCCCCCGCGCCGCCCCCGCGCCGCCCCCGCGCCGCCCCGCTCCATTCAGTGTACCGTTACAAAAGTTAGGCATGCTGGGTTTATTTAAAAAAACTAGTCATGTTGAATCAAAATCTTTCTTCATTTCTGTTTTTTTTATATTTCTTGAATGAGTATTATTATATTGCATCAATTGACATATATTTTGATTGTAACTCATTTTCTTAAAACAAGTAATTTTAGAGAGTTTTTCTCAGTATATCATTTCTATATCCGGTAAAAATGTCATCCATTCGTAAATAATGAATAAAATTTCTGTCCGTAAAGAATGGGTGAAATTTGAAGAAATCATATCCTTTTATTTTGTCTTTAGTATGGATCACTAAAATCTCTTTTAATTAATTAAATGCTTGTTGCAAATCCATATGTTACACAATTCCAGAAAAAGAAACCGGATTGAAAATTGTTAGAAATGTGGGAAGATAGTTTGCAAGACACAAAACCAAACTAAGGAATGGGTTTTGGTTTTGATCATATATATCTACTTAAAAAGCATAAAAAATGGAACAAAAATGACAAATGAAAAATTAAAAAGATAATTAATTTATTAGTTTGTTTTATACATAAATGCGAAGTATTACCATTTTGATTAATTTCATACGGTTAATCGGATATTGTGGACTGGCACAACTTAACCAACTAATAGCGTTTCAATAGCCTTTCCTGCAAGTTATCACGCATGCACGAGCCATAAATGGGAGTAAAACGTGGCCATATCACGCACAGCGTTGCAACATGATCTACGTTATTGCTACTGGATCGGCTAGCTCCTATTTCGAGGAGGATTGCATTTTACTTCCATTTACCGCAGACGGCGTGTGTATTGGCGGTTCTAATGGAGTTTCGGATAATCTCTTGGGTAAATTGTTCCAGCGGTTTCTATTTAGCTCTGGATTCGAACACCAGGTGTGGCTCACTCTGCCATTTTGTGGTGGTATTGTGTTAATAAACTGCAAAGTGAATGTTGCTTATGTACCAATCGAGGAAGACGATTCGGCAATGAAATTAAGTACTATTGATACAGTACTATTTTCAGATTACGTTTAATTATTCTTGAACGACGTAAATAAAAAAAGGACCGGGCACCTAACTGGTAAGAGGCACGTTGGAATCCAGTTCACGTTAATTTTTTTCTCGTTACAACTTAAATGTAAAATACATTATTCTTTCAATCTTCATGTTTTCTAACGCCTAGCAATTGTAATTGACATTTCTTGCTTCTTATGTATTTCTTAAAATATTACCAACTTCTTTGATTTCGATTTTAAGTTATTACTTCTAAATTTTCAACAAAATTGCGTTTTGTACTCTATTGTACATACATGTAATTAAAAAATGGAGTCTGGCCATTGCAATAGCTCCTATGACGTAATAATAATAGCAATCCGACACTAATGGCTATACAGTCTGAGGCATAATATGAGCGACTTGTGGATGCTCTATTTGTGTAGATGTGTAAAATGTGTAAATTACTTACACTTGAGCTAAATATCGTTCAGCTAGTTGGTGGTTCTTTACCATATAGGGTTTTCAAACAAATCTTTTATAAAAGTGTGTCGAGAATGAAGATTCATCTCAGATAATCTACATCCCTTCATTGCGTACCACTGTTATAAAACGACTTTCAGCTAGTTGGTGGTTCTTTACCAAGTAGCGTTTTCATATAAATATTTTATAAAAATATATCGAGAATGAAGAAGATTCATCTCAGATAATCTATATCTCTTCAGTGCGTACCACTGTCATAAAACGACATTTCTAAATATACTAATCCTAATGAATTAATCCACAACACATCGAACACATAGAACATCATCGTAATCTGTGTCGCCGTCTAACCAGTTGTGTGAATCGAACTTGAGGGATGTTTGCTCGCTCGCCGCAATGGCCAACCGAGCTGCAAAGCGCTGTGGCAAGTGGCGGTGCCGCGGCGCGGCGCGGCGCTTCCAAGAAAGCGAACAAAAAGCCAGGGCTGCTTCTGATGCTGCGCGCCGCGTTCTGCGAGAAGCGACGGCAATGCATATCAAAGAGCCGCGCACTCACCGCCGCCACCTGGCGTTCCGACGCGCCTGCAGCCGGAGGACGCGCGGATGCCAACCGCTCAACTGCTTTTCTCGGAATGGTGGACCCAATTTACCAATTTTTTTTTTTTTTTTGGTTCGGATGAAAAGATACAAAATTTTAAAAAAAGGGTAAATAAATAAATAAATGAATAATGATAATGACACCGGATACGCATGGTTCCGGCATGGAGTTGCTTAGCACATGGTCCTGACAAAACACTGGTTTTTCATTCACTTTCTTTCGGGCCGTGGCCATGGTCGGACCTGCTATGGACGTGTGTGCTTCAGCAACTCTGTATTGGAGTTGTGCTGTGGAGGAACATTATGTTTGACCAGTATATGTATTAGTAAGGTGTGTATCCTTTATATGACCTTGACTTAGATATACAGTATAATGTATTTATTTATTTAGTTATCTGTGTAATTATTTTTCTACATGTATGTTCATTCATGTTTTTTTATGTTGTTGTTCAGAAGAGTTTGTCCTTATTTATTGTGATTGTGTTTTTTGTTTGTTAGCCCTGATGAAGGAATTAAATATTCCGAAACGTTGGCAAACTAATATAATTCATTAATTGACCGATCCCGTGATCCATTATCCTACTAGGACCCAATTTATACAACTCTACCTCTTTTTTATTTTTTTTTATTTTTCGTTTAATTTTTCTTTCTGAACAAACACATTAATTTCTTTTGTAAATAATAATATACAATTTTCATGTTTCTGGAGTGTTTCTATTTATCTCCAATGGAAAATGTTTCCCTAGAAAACATTTTTTCAAACCAACTTTCGTGTGCATACTGCGGCTCATCCATTCAGAATATCCAAGTAGTTTATTAGACAAAATATGTTTAAAATTGTCTTAAGAGCTTGATTTCCCATATTTGACGTTTCCTTCCCGAACATCCTGTATATCGTTCGTGGGCTTCAATAGTGGCACAACTTAAGAAGAACTTCGTAAGGCGAGAAAGTAAAAACAAAATCAGATAGCCAATCGAGTCAGAGAATCAATTGAGATAAATGAGTTTGAAATTTTCACTTTGTACTAAATTACATTATTTTTGCATTCATACTTCTGCCATTTGTTGATGGAGTATTGTACTGTAAAAAATGCTGCTGTATATGCTGGAAGGTAGACCAATATGCAATTCTGAAGAGTCCGTTAGCTCAAATTCGTATTTTCTTAGTTGTGCCAATCTTCCAGCTCACGAGCGATATTTGTAATTTTACTCCTTTTCTCAGAATGGTGGACCTCAATATTTAGTTTACAAGCATTTAATTATATTGTTCGTGAGCTGCAAAAGTGGCACAACTTAAGAAGAACTTCGTAAGGCGAGAAAGTAAAAAATCTGACAATGAGATAAATGAGTTTGAAGTTTTCACCTTGTACTAAAATGTATCAATATTGCATGCACACTTCTACCATTTGTTGGTGGAATACTGTACTGTAAGAATTGCTTCTGAAAGGTAGACCAATATGCAATTCTGAAGAGTGCATTAGCTCAAATTCTTAGTTTTTAGTTGGGCCACTCTTCCAGCTCACGAACAATATTAATAAATTATTAATTTTCTTACTTAACTGTGAACTTAATATTTTTCCTGTTTTTATAGCTGACAAAAAAGTGCAAACTTTTCTCCTCAGTTTAAGGCAAAGGCAAAAATCTCACCGCTTCGTTCAGAAAACTACTTACTTTTCGAATGAAGGGATGAAATCGAATGTTCCACTGCCTTGCGCGTTAATAAAGGAATGTATTTGGGTGAAGTAACAGTTCCAACCTGTACAATTTTATCTGATCGGATAAGCTGGAGTCACAAATCCAATGAATAGAACAGCCCTAAACAAAATCTGGAATATTTGAAAATGCTCCCCATTTTCTTTACAGCATAAGTTCATGAGTACCTTATTCTGAAAGTATGTGCGCGATCACCTGCACAGCCACAGCTTAGTTAAACTGGAGCAGCTGAAATGTGTTCCATTAATCGAGAAAGACAATAAACCCAGAGGATAGAGATATAAACGGTTACTAACGTTACCCTTACTGTCACTAAAAGGCAAATAACGGACGAGTTTGAAGTTTGAAACGAGGCAACAGCTGAGGTTTATAACCAACCACGTCCGTTATGTGTGATACCGGCCGTGTGTCGTTCGATAATATTCCTGATACATCCTTCATATAAATAGGAATTATCTTTCCTTTGAATGCAAACACATGCCACCTTTTGATACAGTATTTTTTGTATCGATTGTACTTAACAGACAGTGAACTGTTAAACACCTTAACGGACGCCATCCGTTAAAATTGGTTTCTCCAGCCTCAATATGGTTGCGTTGTGTCCACTTAATGGTGCATAATTTCGACAAAAAACTGATTCCGAACATGACTGGTCCACCTCTGAATAATTCGCACCCAGCGTTCGTGTTTAATGGGATTCCGCTGCAACGGTCAGCATCCGCACACGCGAGGCTGGCGAGCCGCCGCGTCGCGCCGCCGGGCGCAGCCGCAGAGGCAGGCGATGCAGCCGGGCGCGCCTTATCCGCTCCCAGCGCCGCAGTGTGGTGCTGAACCGCTGCGGGGGCGATATTTGTCAAGAGCAGCGCTCGACGGGCGCGGGGCGGGAGGAGCGGGGCGGAGGAGTGAGGCGGCGCAATTAGAATGAATTGGACGCCGCCCGCCGCTCGGCGCCGCCCGAAGCGCGCTAAAATATTCAGTGGCGCAGCCGCGCGCGGCGGGCGAAGGGGGGCGCGGGAGGCGGGCGAAAGGGGGCGGGTGAGGGGTGGGTGGGCGTGCGAGAAAGGGCGGGTGGACGAGAGGGGGCGGGTGGACGAGAGGGGGCGGGTGGACGAGAGGGGGCGGGTGGACGAGAGGGCGGGTGGACGAGAGGGGGCGGGTGGGACGAGAAGGCGGCGGGTGGACGAGAGGGGGCAGATTGGACGAGAGGGAAGGCAGGTGGACGAGAGGGGCGGGTGGGTGAGAGGGGCGGGTGGGTGAGAGGGGCGGGTGGGTGAGAGGGGCGGGTGAAGGCCGAGATGGAACTGACGGGCGAAAGGGAGAAGACGGGCGAGAGGGAGTAGGTGAGGGAGAGGGGGCGGATGGGCGGGATAGCGAGAGGCGGCGGGTGGGCGAGAGGAGGCGAGTGGGCAAGAGGGGGCGGATGGGCAAGAGGGGGTGGGTGAGCGAGAGAGGGCGGATGGGTTAGAGGGAGCGAGTGGGTGAAAGGGGTCAGGCGGGCGAAAGGGGACAGTCGGGCGTGAGGCGGCGGGTGGGCGAGAGGCAGCGGGTAGGCGAGAGGGGGCGGGTGAGCGAGAGGCGGCGGGTGGGTGAGAGGGGGCGCGTGGGGAAGAGGGGCGGGTGGGCCAAAGCGGACCGATGTGCGAGAGTGCCGATGTGCGGGTAAGCGTGACTGGGCGGATGGGCGAGAGGCGGCGGGTGGGCGAGAGGGGGCAGGAAAGAAGTGCGGGAAGACAGCTGGCGGGGAATGTAGAGGCTACGATGGAAGGGTGAGGATGAAGATGCGAATGGCTGGAAGGACGATAAAACAAGTCCACGGAAGTTTGGGACGTAGAGGGGAGACGATTTCTTACGAAGAGGCACTGGAGAAGGTGTAAGTGGTGGCAATGGATGTTGAGGATGAGGGGTGTGGCGGGAAGTGGCCCTGCCGAGGCAGCGGACACTGCACAGGCGCATCTCGTCGAGGAAGGGGAAGGGGCGGAGATTGTGAAAATGGGCGGGAAGCAAAGCAGAGGAGACGACGAGGCGGTAAGGCATGTGATGTAAACAATGTCGGTGCGAGCCACTTGATGCAAGTGTGCGCTACAAACAAAACATTTCGCTACCTACTTTAATATATTTTGTTTCGTACTATACGCGTATGTTTCTTTGGAACAAGTACTGTCAGGAGTGCGAGTATAGTCCCATTACATTTTATCCATTAACTGCAAATAAAATACGCGAGAATAATCCAAATGTGTCCACGAGGCTAGTGGTTTACTTTGCGTTGCTACCTGGGAGACAAGACGCTAGCGGCTAAAGCGTTGACGACGACGAAACAATAGACAGCACGTGGAGGGCAGCGAGGCATTGAGAGGTGTTAGGACGTGATGTTAGTCAACATCTCAGTGACCTGTCGAGGAGATCAGTCAGACCGAAGGGCACGGGAATGACCTTCGCATTGTTTTTGCCGACGCTTCCTGCTTCAAGAGCCGCCGGCGGTAATATCCCAGGGGGAAGGAGTGCGCCAAGTCGGCAAGGGGTGAGCAAACTTCATGAAAACGCTGTGTGTTAAGCGAAACAAACGGATTGGTATTTTATAAACGTTTTACAGTCGATTAGGATTTAAAGTACAAATTTTAATAGATGTACAAAAAAAACAACAACAACAAATCTTACGAAAAATTAAGAAAAAACTAGACGCCACCCATGTTATTAACTCGTGAGGGAGTTATTGGCTGCTTTCACGTGCATGCACTGTAGTGCATTGTGTTCACAGTATTTTGCGTAATGAACGTTGACAGACATCACTGCACCCTCTGCCACATTTTGTTTATGAGACACTCCGGCTTCATTTTTTGAAGAAGCAACTTTGGAGGACACAATTAGCCACAGGAGTGGTGTAGTACATGAGATGTAAAGCTGATAATGAAACCTGTAGAGAAGAGGTTTTTGATAATTAATCAAAAGTACCAGAAAATACACTTCTTTACATATCTTGGCTAAAGAGTAAATAAGAACAATTTAATCGAAGATGAGATAACTGAAAGAATGGCCGGAGGGAACAGGACTTACTTTGCTAATTTAGATCTATTCAGAAGTAAGCTACTTTCAAAAAGTGAAAAACTTTAACTTAAAGTCGCAATAAGACCTGCAGTAAAATATGCGGCAAAGACCTGAACCCTCAAGCAAAATGGCATTAGAAGGATAAATGTATTTGAAAGAAAAATAATGAGAAAGATCTTTGGTCCAAAGGTTGCTGGCGACCTCTGGAGGATAAGGTTGAATTGAAGCCATCATAAAATCTAAAAACTTGTAAATCGCATTATCTCACTTCGGCTTGGCTGGTTTGGACACCTATGTCGAATACAAGAAGAAAGAATGGTCAAGATGAGTTATAATTGGTATCCGACTGCAGCAAGAAAGAAAGGGAGACCGAAAATCAGATGAAAAGATGATGTTTTAAAGGACATTAAGAGACTAGGGATTACGAATTGGCATGAGGTGGTTAGTAGGCTAAGACATTCAAGAGAATGTTGTAGTACCTAAGAAGAAGAAGAAATGTAGGGGTAGTAACAAAGCGGTGGAAAGAGCTGGGACAGTTGAGTAATGGAACTGCAGGAGTGACGAGGCAGATGACAGACCAAGAGAGATGACACGATGGGAGGCATATATGGCCGAGAAATGGGGTGGAAATACGAAGGCTGAATGCGGAGAATAGAATGAAGCTTCATGGGGAGTGAGAGCTGCAGAAAACAAGATCACAGACTCCGCCCGTAGACGCACGTCTCAGCACAAGAAGCTTATGCAGAAATAGCAAAGACGTGTTGCCAAGTTTCCAGTAACCGCGGCGATAATGTAGAGTACTAGAGTGGCTGGATTAGGGAGATTCTGGTGTCAATTGTTGTAAGGATATCGTAAAGAACTAGAGTGGTAGGATTAAGGATATTCTGGTCCCAAAACCCTCAATGACACTTTCAGGTTTTCAGGTAACCACTATGAATATGTTGATCCTACATTGTACCATTGACAAAAAAATATAGGACCTACGGCTGTACGCACATAAGCGATACAAGTGTATGACATCACAGCCGACCTCAAGAAATAAATGGCCAAGCAAATGTATTAGTTGAAAATTAGAAACGAATATTCCTACGTGTTTCCCTTTATATTGATTGGATTTACAGTTGCTTTCATTATTTCTCAGGAATCGAAAACACAACTGTGGTAGTTTTGTCATGGCAAACAACCTACCCCTGAATACTACTGATTGATTTCAAACTGCAGTTTTAGATCAAACAAGTCCGTTCATTGTTCGTCTCTTATGGCTTCATTCGTTTTCATCTTTTCTTTATTCCTTGGGCACTCGCAAATTTTGCAACATTTTTCCTAAAAATAGCTGTGGCTGAAGTTGCCCATTTACACGTCAACCATGTTCCACAACCATGCGACGGGCCTCTGTATGTCCGTTCCCACTATTACTTGCTTCATTGTTTGCTTATTGGATCACGAGAGTTTCACAACGGTCGTATCAAAGGTTCATCCTCCATTATCCTGTTCGCTTTCATGTAAAAGACCTCTTAGTATACTGTATGTGCTGTGTTGTGATTATTATTTCTGCAAACTCAATTTACTATTCAGTAAACTGCATGTGTGGCAATTCAGTAGGTTGGTTGGTTGGTTAGTGATTCCGGGCGCGTCAACAGCTTAGGTCATTAGTCCCGTAAGTGTAATGCATGTTTTTCATCGGGAGATGGCAGTGATCTTTCCCCGCTGGATGGCGAGATCCGACGCCGACCTACCGTCCGGCTAGCGGGGTTTCCCCCTAACCAGAACTCTCCCACCAGCGGGGCACCGCCCCAGCCGGGACAAGCTCTAAGCTTACGACCAGTCTACCCGAAATAGGTGGTAGTGTAGTGCATGTTGGAAGTGTGTGTGTGAAAGGGGAGAGGATAGGACGAGGAAGAGGAAGGAAAGAAAGCGCAGAAAGATTGCGCGCTCCATAACACGTTTGTTAGAGTACTGTTCTTGCATTCGCTTTGTGTTGATCGGCAAAACCACGGAAAACTATCGATCAGAGTAGCCGGGAGCTACAGAATTCTTCTCCAGACAGCGACTTAATTCGACCTAGCTGAAAAGCTAGTGTCGAAAATCCTGCCGCCGAGATGACTTGAACCTAGAACCTCCCAGTCAGAGGGGCAATTCGGGAGAAGTAGATAGAGTGCCTCTTCGCCAATTATTTATGTAAACATATTTTAAATTTATTATTTTTTTTAGCACGTCTGCAAGTACGTTAGTTTTAATAGGAACTTGAGTGTATTTTTGAATGTCACGCGCGCGGAATTCTCCTGGGCAGTTAAAACTCACGAAGGCGCCGGATGAGTGCGCCACTGACCATGCAGGCCGTTAAAACGAATTAGACCGCCTTTCAATTGCATCTCTACCGCCTGGGTGGGGCTTGCCTCAGACGCTATGACAATCGTGACGTCACCCGCGATAGCAGCGTAGACTCCACGTCGCTGCTGTCCTGCTGGTGAAGTAGACAAACAAATATGATTCTTCTTTTTTTTCTAGGGCTTCTATCCAGCCAACAGCCGGTTACCCTTTACGTCCCGATGGGACGCATATTCGACCATACAATAGACAAACACTTGCGGGCTCCTCTGATCTGGGGTTAACAGAACGCGAGGCCCTCCGCGACAACACATACAAAGTCAAGGGACAAACAACTATGCCCAAGTCGCAAACCTCGGGACCCTTCGGACCGAAGCGCTGAGTCGGTACTCGCTCTTAGCCACCTCGGCCATCCAGGTCGGCATATGATTCTTCTTCCAGTACGAAATTCGTTCGTATCGAGCTGCATGAATGGTGTTTCAAATATGAATTCTGTGCATGATATAATGTGTAGTTTATTAGAAACGCCATTTCTACGTTGGAAACACTAAGATAAGGAAGTTTTATGTTGTAGGCCCCCTACTGTACCTCTGTAAATATCTGATAAAAAGTTAAACAACCAGGAGAAAACTAGAACCTTATTTTCAAAATGCTTCAATAGGCTTTAACCCTTAAACCCTACCCGGGGTGGTACGCCACTCAACAAGATTTTCATCGTTTATCCCTCTGTTGTGGTTGGCAACACTAAGCCGAGCCTTTGTTTACGTTACTTTATGGCTGTGGTTTTTGCTGTGGTGTGTTAAAAGAAATTGAAAAATGTTAAGTTTTTTGATCGAATAACCCTTTAGTAGGTAAGCATACTCAATAAAAAGAACGAAGGTTTAAGTTCCAAGGTAATGCGTAAACATAAAAAAATGCAAAACGACTGAGGTGGTTCATGGCATCAACCGATGTCACTAAAGTCCCTCTGACAGGGAGGTCCTGGGGTTCGAGTCCGGCGATGGTAGGATTTTCTAGTCTAGTTTCATAGCTAAGTAGAATTCAGCCGCTATCTTGAGGAGAATTCTATAGCTCCCGGCTACTCTGATCGGTAGTTTTCCGTGCTTTTGCCGATCAACACGAGGCGATTGCAAGAACAGTACTCTAACAAACGTGTCACGGAGCGCGCAATCTTTCTTTCCTCTTCCTTGTTCTATATTCTCCCCTTACACGGACTACACAAATACACGTGTTGGGAGGCCAATCAGAATCTTAGAGCTTGTCCCGGCTGGGGCGGTGACGGGGGAGAAATATCTAGATGGGAAAAACTTCACAAACTGACGGTAAGTCTGCGTCAGATCTCACCATCAAGCGGAGGAAGTACACCGCCATTTCCCCTAAAAAAATGAACTACGCTTTCGGGACGAATGAAAATAGCATTTGACGCGTCCATTGCACCAATCAAACGTTTCAGCGAGCTCAATTAACTCTTCAGTAAACCAATGAACCTACGTTTCGGCCTCTTTATCAAAAAGATCGAATAACTCTTTGTTTATAACTGGGGTTTCGTGACGTGGCCGATGATATTAGGTGATTTTTACACCTCCCACCTCATAAAAGTAAACTTTTTAATTAATTCGCGAACGTGCTTCTGAACGGGGCTCATGGCCTCAGATATGTGCATATCACTGTTACAAAGATTCATTTTATAAGGCAGGAGGTGTAAAAATGACCTAATGTCATCGGCCACGATATAAAAACCGAAGTATAGTCAGAGTACTCATAAAAAAGAGCGAAGATTTGAGTTCCGAGGTTGTGCGTGAACGTCAAAATAAACCCAAGCGCTCCTCGGTGCTCGGCGAGCGTCGTGCGAGCGGGGCGGGCGCGAGGCCGCGGCGACAGATGGCACGTGTGCTTGACACGAACCCTCGCCCCTGACCCCTCCAAGGGGACGGGCGCTTTCCCCAAGCGACTCGGAGCGCAAGGGGGCGGGGCGGAGGTCGGGTGCACCGGGGAGAAGCCGCTCGCGGCCACCGCCTAGCTTTTTGTGGCACCCGGTGCGGCAGCGGCTCCACATCATTAGGGTGCGTTAAAGGCGAGGATTCCGACTCCTCACAAAGGTTGCGGGCTGAATGTTCCTAGTTGGGTCAATAAAACGTGTTCTCCGATTAATACAGATGGTTTGGAATAAATGTTACAATCTTCTAGGGCTTCTAGGAGGGTCAAAGATGATTACATTTTGTTAATAAGCATCGGTTAAAGTAGGGAACACGGTACACCCTTAGAGAAGCATGGCGGGGGGGAGGGGAAGGGGGTTGAAGAGCGGAGGGGGCAAAGGAGAGGAGTCTCCTTAAGCCCTCCCTCCAATTACGCTACGCGCTCTGAGAGAAATGAATGAAACTTACCGATAGGCGATTTTCATGGCTCTCCCTTAATACACTTTGTCCCCACCGCATTTTAATGCCAAATTACTTCCATAGGCAAGTTGTCTCGCTTCGCTCGTCCAGATCCAAGTCACGGCAAGGCTCGGGCTACGCCCTCACGATCACAATAAACATCCTTGAGTCTATCCACCGCTTAATTACCAATTCACCTTTATAAGAAAGTACTTCAGTAAGTACTTTATAAGAAAATCTCGAGAATTCAAACTGCAGAATTGCAAACACGTTTTGAAGAAAGAACACTACAAGCTTTATCACATAGGCACACCACCCCGATCGCAGTGCTATTTAGTAATAGAGCTCCGGTACGATACTAGGGTGAAATTGCCTCCTCTTATAATCGCTTAACCACCCCTCGTCCCCTTCACCGTGGATTTCCCCCTCGCCGGAGCGGCGCGAAGTGCCCGTTTAAACGACTTCCCTAGGTTGTACCGTGTTCTAGGCTTCAACCTAAACATCTAGTGGAAATATTATAGCGTAGTTACAAACCTGTCTTTTTTAACGGTGAGCGTCTGATTTATTACGGACACTGGTATTGGCGAGTTCACAAAATCTCATGGGGACACTTATCTAATGACAGAGTACGTTTACCTGCCAGGGCAAAATTTGCCTACCACGGTGGGGTGAGCAGTCAATGAAGACTCTGGAACTGAGTTACATTTTCCACCACAAATTCATCAGTAAAAAGGGATTATTTTTGACCTCCGAAACGCCCCAGAATTGGTAAGATTTATTCTAAACCACCTTGTTGATGTAGGATTTATAATTGTCCTATACAAAATTTCTATCCGTTGACACTTTCATTAAATAAATTTCTTGTGTTATGACATTATAATACATATATCAATATTTTTCTTCCTAATAAATAGTTTTTGTTTAATTTGAAAATAAACATTTCGAACATACTGTGAAGTTATGCCACATTCGGACCTGAATGATCACGCGGCATTCGTCGTGGCCTAATAGGTTGATTTCATCTTCTCCTATAAGCAGAAAACTTACAACCGACACTCCTGGGCAATTATAAACAAAGAAGTTGAATACATGTTGATTTATCTTTACATTCTGCCTCGAATAACCAGAAAAGAATATTTAAGTTTCACGCGGAATTATTATTTAGTCTCCCCCCCCATATGTAATTCAGTTCACGTCGCATTCTTCTTTGCATTCAGATCTACCATGTTCCTTCTTAAGATTCGGTGGTCTACTAGAAAGGGTCTGCTGGTAAAACTACCATCACCTACATCTCCGGCAGAAAGGAGAGACGGCGAAGCAAGCCGACTTCCCCACGCGGGAACCTCTCGCTCTCTTGGTGCTCACTGAATCGAAAGCTGACTGAGCCCAGGGGAGGCCAGAAATTCTCCGCCTTCACTGGGAATCGAACCCACGAGTCTCCACGAGAAAGGCGAACGTTCTTTTATAACCACTCTACTAAATCTTTTCCACTGCAGCAAACCTAGTGTTAAATTAGAAAGAAAAAAACACGACAAAAAGAAATGGAAGTATCGAACGGTTAAGAAGAATTTATGAAACTGAAGTACTTCAACTCGTTGAGAATCAAAATGAGTGAATTATTAAAATAAAAATAGTGCGGAGGAAGAAAGAATCAATACCAGCGTTATCCAAGAAGTACATGCTGCGTTGCTATTACAAATTAAAAATAAAAAAATAAAAAAAGCGGTTTTAAATAAACATCGATTAATCACGGATTCATTCTTTATAAAATGTTTCTGAATGAAAATTTACTTTTATATAAAGAGAGTTAATAAAGGTTTCTATAGCCTGATTGACAATATAGAAAGGTTGATTACATCAATCAATTATGACGGCGGGTGTAATTTGAACAAATTTTTACTGCGACTGTTTTCATAAAAATAACGTGCTTAGAAACGGGTTAAAAACCTATCGCTATTCGCGGGTTCTTGGCTTTGTGAGAACAGGTTTTTTAGGTACCTTTGTTATGCACAACATTTGGTTCAAAAGACGCCACTGAAAGTTGCTAGGGTTTGCGCATTTCGTAAAAAAGCATTTTACATTTTGACGTGACGTCTTAAAGTCTACCACCCTGTAATTAAAAGGTATAATTCCCCTCCCCCCGGCGGTGAAATAACTGCACGTTAACTGTAAATGTACTATAGTGTACATGTGTCCTTCGGCTTCAACCTTCACCCATAAACTTAAGGTTTTAACTTTATCAGGTCATGGTGGAAGATAAGTTGGGAAAATCCTATTTAAAGTGAATGGTGCAATTAATAGAAATTAAGCGTTTCATTTTATTATCATGAGGCCGCGACATTTAAATACAGTTGTTAATGGTGGCCTTATTCACAATTTTATAAAAGACTTTGTTTCCTCATAAATGGAAAGGAGTGCATTCTTCAATGCAGATACCAGAGTGAGTTTAGTTTAATGTAAAAGAAGATTTATCCACTTTTTCGATACCAGAGCCTCACAAAACGATTTTTTCTGTTAGAAAATCGCCAATTTGTACTTCAGCATTACAAAACTTTCTATTTACTTCGTAAATACATAATAAAGCGAGAAAGTAAAAAGATGCGTAAGGAACATTAATTTAAACAAATCAATCTTCTTATAATTTTTCTCGCCGTGTGTAAATGATCTATAATTACCAACAAAGTTGTAGTCGAAACATCTCAATAATAGTTTTTTATTAAACTTTTAACTTCATTTTCTTTAATATGCATTACTCCCACCTCCTACGACGGAGAAATTCACAAGCGTGTTGTGGGCCACCACGGACGCGTTGCGCCGTCCGCCCTGGCACCCAGCCAGACCCACAGCGACCCCCGTGGCCGCGAGTGTGAAAACCCCTCCGCCCCTGCTCCACATTCACGTTTCCCTCCCACGTTCCCTGTCCCTACGATAGCATTAAAATATCTCCCCACGTCCAAACCTTCCCGACCGTAAGAAAATTTTACTGTAATATTCTCAAAAATAAAAATATTTTTCGCACCTCTTGGCGCATTTCTAAATTTTATGACCGACCAAGCAAGTCCACGCCAATATCTGTGCAGTTATGGGGAGTTCAATGAAAATATTTGCCGTAGAAATTGTAAACGTCTGTGACCCACCGAAATGTGGTTCACGGACGTAGCAAAACCATAGAGTGTTATGTCTTGTGAACCACATGTGAATCACAGGACAGTGAACGTGTTACTACAGTTTGCGGTGGGCGTTTGAAGTCGGGGGGGGGGGGCGTTTCCGGGTACAAAACTCTATTGTATTTTTTTTTTGTTTATCGAATAAACGGCGTTTTACAAACCAGTTTTCATTTGCAAATATATTGTGTT